>WTSP01014545.1:0-52204 GCA_025331215.1 Actenoides lindsayi | reverse complement strand
GCAGTTAATTAAAAGAACTGAGCTGAAAAGTAAAATTACTAAACAGAATTAGTTCTGTTTTCACTCAAACCAGGACACTTTCATGTTTGGATTTTGGGTTTGTCTCAACCAGTTGGCAATATTTAAAAAAAAATGAGCAAAGTAAACTTTTGGCACAGTTTCAACTACATAGCTAGTGGGAACTTAAATACTCTGTTTTTACAACTATTTCCAAATTAATTTATGGATTTGAAGTAAGCCCCTTTTTTCCTTTATTAAAACTGAAATGACATCTTTTGAATCCAAGGTCATAGGTTCAGCCAGTCATGTACAATGTGGCATTTTCAACTCTGTGCTACTATTATGTGTAATTTTACAGGAGCAGCCTGTAAATTATGTCTGTGTTACCTTGGCATGAATCATTTGACCGAAGCCTTACAATCTTTTTTTTCTCAAGCTATCAGTACCTAAAAGATTCTTGGTTTTCTTTTTCTAAAGTACAGTTTAAAAATCATTATGTTGGATTTGTTTCCTCTATTCAGCCACAAATGAAAAGTATTTTCCATCAGTTTTGCTGGTGTTCACTATAGAATTAAACCTGACATTATAAACACTGGATGTACTTTTATTAAAGGAATTGGGCCTTTTAAACTTTCATTCTTCAAGGTGTCTGCTTGTCAAAATCAGAAAGAAGAGGGGAGGGAAACCACATATTGTATGGTAACAAACAAACAAATAAAACGCACAAGATTTTTGTTTTCAAACCTGGCCTGTACTCCAGAATAGTTCTTTCCAGGGGAACACTTGATTAATCTCATCAGCTTCCACTTTTTCCAGCCGGGCACTGTCCTGTCACTTCTCCTGGTAACTGCAAATACAAAACTGCTATACATGCAATAATGGGCCAGTGAGTTGGTGTTCCTCCTCATTTTGTCAAGCTGTGGAAACATATTCTCCAGTATATTGCACGTTACTGGAGAGTGCATTTACCCAAGGGAAGGTATGTCCCAAAATAATTTACAATCAGCTTTGTTCTAGCGAAATAAAAGGAATGTGTTGTACTCTCTGGAGCACTGTGATGCAGTTTAACTGATATAAAATTAGACATGGCTGAGACTGGTTCCTCTGAATGATTATATGATGTGCACCCGGTTTTGAGTCCTGCACTGGGTTTGTGATTTCCTTTGGGTGCATTGAGCACTGCCAAAGGACCCAAACCTGTCATACCCCCCGACATGGGTTAGTAGGACCTGGTTCTGCAGATTTCTCCCCTAAAGCAATGGGAGGTTCATGGCCTCAGTGTGTGCACTATTAGACTCTTAATTCACTTGGGATTGAATTGGGATGCAATCTGTTAATTTTTTTCCCCATTTTTAAAACATTTATTTCTTTATTTATTGTAAGGGGAGAAGAGATGTAGAGGGGAAAAAAGAAAGAGAGAAGGGGAGAGGGGAGGAGCAACGAGGGAAAACTCCTCTGATATCTTTAGCCGCGAAGATGGTGATCCCTGTGGTTAGTGTTTGAATACTTTACAACTCACCTCTCTGAATTCCTAAATATAGTGAGGTCTTGGATGGGAAGCTAAATTATGAAGAGATTATTATATGGAGAACAGTGCATCTATGCATATTTAACATTTTTAATGTATACTTGTATACAGACTATCTATATAAAATTTGTATCTATATATACTTATACAATATAAGACAGCCTTATGTAAGAGAACTGCCAGGTATTTCCAGGATTCTTCCATGACTGAAGCTACTGCAAATCAGTGGAATGTTACAGGGAATTCTCAAGTATGCTTAATTATGCTTTTCTACAATGCAAGAACCAGGGGGTCCTTGTAATTAAGAGGTACTTAAGAAGGTAGAAGAAAATAATATCATGAATGTGCTGGGACTGGCCTTGGAAACTGAAGCTAACAGCTGCTCACTGTGAAGAGATCCCTACTTGGTAATGCTTTCCAAACTTTCATTGCATGGGCTGAACTTTCTGAGCCAGGTGCTTGCCTGAGGATGTTTACTCTAATATCCCCAACTGTGTTTGTACATAACAGTGTGATCTTTGCAGTTACATGATCTTCTCTTCAACTCACATCTTTGAAGCCTGGGATTTTAGGGGTGGGGAGTTGGAGGAGAAAGGGGAGAATGTAACACTGTCCTTTACCCACTTCAGTTCTGGCATGGGTGGTGCCTCCAGCCTTGTCCCTTGTCTCCCCTGCAGTGCCAGGAAGAAGTGATTGCTTTCCATAGGGTTACCAGTGGTGCCCATGGTGCAGCCCACAGTCCAGCTTAGGAACACAGTTTCTTTCCAATGGCAATGAAGTCTTTTAGTTGAATCGTCTTGTTCCTGGGCAAGCTGCTGTCGGTGTCAGTACAGTAGCCCAAAGAATGAAGATCCCTGCTGAAGGGCAGCAAGGGGAGACACTATCTGGTGTAAAGCAATATGTAATTGTGGTTTGCTTATACTTATGACCAAAACGTTGTACAATGATACATGGTGAGAGCTGACCAGAAGAACTCATTATTAGCCCGACTTCAAAGGCACAGTAGTCCTTGAAAACTATGCATGAACTGTTACTATGTTGTAAAATACTGTGCATAAAATATAAAGCATAAGAAATCAATACTGGTAACAAAACAGAATAGAAAGCAAAATATCAACATAGAATTGACACATTTTTTTCCAAATCAGAAAAATATTTTTAGCTTCCTTAATGTTTTTTTCCCCTCAGTTTTTCACCTGCTGATTTTCCATGAACATGATATTTTGGGGCAAAATGTTGTTTTTGCAGAGACCAACTTTGCATTTATAAATTTAAACCCAAAAAAGCATCTCTGAGATTTTGTGTTTATCCCATGTAGAAAAACAGAGTGGGCTTTGTTTTGTCTTTTTAAAAAACAATGACAAATGTTAAAATAAAGTCAGTTTTCAGAAGATGTGCCTTCAATACAAAGGTTTGGTGCCAGTACAGGACTGAAAAAATAATTCTGTAGTGTGATTTGGGGAGAATTGTCCTTCATGATGCAAGAGGTTTTCCTGATTTTATCTGCGTAATGATGTAATGGTGGTGAAATCATTGCAAGTCTGAAGTTCATTTGAATGGATTAGTAGTGCTAGATTCTGACCTCCCAGAAGGAAAAGTCCACTGGGACTTTGTCATTGCTTTTGAAAGAAAAATGCGCTGATTCAGCATATGAGAAAACAAAAAAGAAACTGACTGAAGAAAAGTCAGATGAACTACACTGTTCTGTCTGTAGGGATAGGAGTAGTTGTGGGAAGGGAGAGGCTTGACACAGCTGCACCTCCTGCCTCCCTGTTGTCCTGTAGGGTCTCTGTGGCCAGTCCAGCTTTGAAAAGTGAATATATATATAATAAGTGCTAAACTGGTGAGGGGGATTTAAAAAAACAAGCCTAAAGCTATAGATCTGATAATCTCTGAAGAGATTGATTTTCATTTTTAAATAACAACTTCGTTTCATTTAAAAAAACCACAATGAAAGCCAAAACACAAACCAAAATTAAAAAACCCCAAAACAACACGATAGTGTCTGATTTGCTACTGTAAATGGCAGTTTTGAAATCTGGCTGGGATTGACCCTATTCTTCAAGAGTGCATGTGGGGTTTTATGGCTCTGCCAAGAAAAACAGTTTTCAATAACAACCTGGCCTCTGTGGAAACCTCACAGGTAGAGGCTGTCTGAAAGAAATTTTGATGTTGTGCATTTCATCACCATCTTGTTCATGATCCCCTTGCTTATTTGCCTGGGTCTGATTTGCCTGGGTCTGATTTGCCTTTTGCAAAGAGCACCTGTTTGCCTTCTTTTCAGTGCTTTCCAACTTGTTTCTGCTTGAAGATGCTAGTCTATAGTTTAAAGCAAAGTGAATAGCTAAAATATTTTTAGTTTTGCAGGAGGGATAGCACTGTTTTTGTTTGGCTTGTACTTCACCTGAAATAATCCAGGAATATGTTTGGAAATACATGTTTTTAAGTGTAGCCTTTATTAAACAATAAGCAGAATGTAAATTTTGAAAGTTCAAAAACCTGAGAGTGAATTTTTTGACCGCTGTGTATTTTTTAATGTTTTCAAATCAAACTATACAGTACATTCAACTTGGACATATCTTAATTAACTGAAGTCTTTGGTTTTTTATGAGTAAATGATCTGCATAGAGAATCTGACAACCTTCTGTATGAAGGATTGTTGCTGCAGAGCAAGCACTGCTCATTTTGATTGCCATGGTATCTGATCACTTTGATTAAGATTCTCTCTGTTTGGCTGAAGGGAAGTAAGATGTTGTGCATTTCCAGTTGAGGTTTAGCACATAGAGTTACTCTAGACACCAGACCTTCTGATGTGACCACATGTCGTGCTGCAGAACACGTTTGTTCTTTACCGATTTTCTTAGCATGAAGGTTGAAAGATTGCCTAACAGGAAAAATCAGGAGGTTTACAACTTTAGACACTGCTCCTAATTTTTTGTTTGTTTGTTTACTTTCTACATTTGTTTTTTATATGCTCTAGATTTTCTGGATCTGCAGGCGTTGTAAGAAATTTGTGTAGATACATCTTCAGAAAAAGACTAAGCACAACTCCAAAGGATTTGTTGGTGTTTACTTGCTTTTTCTGACAAAATGCAGCTACATGTGAACTTGGACACTGCTGTATTCTTCAAGCAACCAGTAGCACAATCGTGCCCTGTGGAGCATTTAGCAAGTACATATTACAGGGCAGGTCTAAATTAGTTCCTTGAGTATCACAATCTATATAGACTTGAAAAGCCCCATAACTGGGTGGAACTGTATTCTATTCAGATTTTATGTTGTCTTTCAGAACTACATGAATAACAAGTGTGGATTTAACAAACTATTATTCCAGTATTATAATGTAATGTACTATAACGTAATGAGGGTGATCCTCAAAATTTTTCTGAGGTGATACCACACGGCTATTTACAGAGACACCCACAGGCAATCTAGCCTTCTTTGCTATTTCACATTCACAGAAGCCGTGGCTGTCACAATCAAAATGCTGCCCATCACCTGATGGACATTCATCCAGCTTTGCATTAGAATACACTAAAAGGATGATTATGTTATCATTATTTGGTGGATACTCTTCTCTTCACATGACGTGAAGAAGAATGTCAGAATAAAGGATGGTAGAGAGGGTGCTGTAGGCTGAATCTCAGTCCATTCTGCTGGAAGTAATTTGATCACTTGTGATGTGAAATCATTTCAATTCATTGGGCTATTTCTTATCTATTAAATTATTAGTAACAGATTTGATTAGAACTGCTATGCCAGATACAGTAGCTGAGCGTCCTAAATGTAATGCCTAGTAAACAGTTTATATTTGAGATAATATTGCATTTCAGCTGATCAAATCCAAGTATTTTCACAACATTAATTTTTACGTTTGCAGGAAATCTACATAGCTTATTTAATATGTCACATGCAGTTTAATTCTGCAGAGATGGAAAACATAACCAAATCATCTTGCAAGCTTGATATCAGTTATTAGAATTTTTTTACAGTTACCCATGAACACAGTGAAATTTTCCTCTGCTTCTATACCTGAACTGTAATAGTGTAATGTTTAATCAATTTTTAATTTAAGCTCTGTTATCTAATTTGAATTTACTTGGGGTTTTTGTTGCTGTGCTTGGAAATGGTGTATAAAGGTGTCACTTGCACATACTGACTGATCCGGAGGAGTTGCCATAATAATCCTCTTAACACTTCTAAAGTCTAAGAGTATTTGTACCCAGGGGCCTCATTCAGTCCTTTACTATAAAGGATGCAAATATTTGATACTGAGGTATGGATCAAGGCTGCTGGGAAGCCCTGGTTATTGGGACATGGGGAGAAGACAGAGGAGCTGCTCCTGAATAAAGCTTGGGGCATAGCCCTAGGGAGAAAGAGCGAGAGCTGAGCTTGATGTGATAGTTTTTAGCAGCTGGTTTGGGAATCAATGCTACTTTTAATAGCCACCTCTACTGAATCAGCTTAGACTAAAACAAGCCCTTTCACTAGTCCTATAGGCAACAAATCCTTGTGGGACAGAACCTCTTTGAGGTTGTGGCACATCACATGAATTCACTGTCTGATTTCATATGATTTACAGTAGTTTCAAGCTAATTTAACTCCGGAACTGCTCTTTTCTTAATCTGGTCTTTGCTGAGGAACATTTATCAGTACTTTAAACACAGGATCCTTGAATAAACATACTAAAACTTTGCATAATAGAAACTATTAAGGGGAGCTAATTAAACCTGATTAACATAATATATTAGGAATACAAAGGGTGTATTCTCCAAGCAATGCCTCATTCTTCAACATATATTGTATCCTACAAATGATGTAGGACTGCCTATACAGAAAGACCAGAGCTTTTTCAGTTTCTAAGAATCACATATGGTTCAAAAAAGCTCAGTCAGAAATGCATCCACTGATTTCCTTTTTCTATTTCCCTCTCAAAATGAGCAAGTAAATATGTTAGAAAAGAATTGTTTGTTGGATTTTTTGGGTTTTTTAAGTAATGCATTCATAAATGTACGATTTCTTTTTTGGTTTCTGAATGCTATAGCTCTTTAGCACAGTAAACATTCAGATAATATGTGACACACCATGGTTAGAGAGATGAGGTGCTAGTGAGGGCTGTCAGCCTTTTGTTCTGAGGCATGCTGTGGACACTGCAGCACACTTAAAGTCTTACAGAGATGAGCCAGGGGCTCCTGAGGTAATAGGAGCCAACAGGGAAATACTGATTAAATACCTCAAAGGAATTATTCCTCTAAGAAGATGATATGGCCAACAACCCACCTGAAGAGCCTCTACACCAATGCACACAGCATGGGCAACAAACAGGAGCTGAAAGCTGCCGTGCTGCTGGAAAGCTACGACCTGATTGCCATTACTGAAATCTGGTGGGACAAATCCCATGATTGGAGTGCCACTATTGAAGGCTGTTCATAAGGGACAGGCAAGGAAGAAGGGGCGGAGGCATTGCCACCTATATCAAGAAATCAATAGTGTGAGGAGCTGTCCCTGAATAACAGCCATGAGCAGATTGAAAACTTATGAGTAAGGATCACAGACTGAGGCAAAAAAGTTAACCTATTGGTTGGTGTTTACTACAGGCTACCTGATCAAGGGAGCCTATTAATGAAGCCTTCTTACTCCAACTACAGGAAGCATTGTTCTTGCAGGTTCTTGTCCTGCTGGGGGACTGGGGAACTTCAACCACTCCAGCATCTGCTGGAAAAGTAGTACAGCAAGCTGTAGGAAATCCAAGAGACTGCTGAAATGCATGGAGGATAATTTCTTAAGCCAGGTAATAGTTCTACCAGAGGGGATGCGATACTGGACCTAATAATCACCAACACAAGTAAGCTAATTAGTGATGTCAAGATTGAAGGCAGCCTGGACTGCAGTGATCACATACTGGTGGAGTTCGGTCCTGAGGGATATATTAGAGGTGACGTGAACTCAGGACCCTGAATTTTAGGAAAGCAAACTTCCAGCTCTTCAAGGAGTTAGTAAGACCCCCTGGAAAATGATCCTGAGAGACAGAAGGGGGCAGAACAGAGCTGGCAGATCTTTAAGGATGCTTTCCATAGAATGTAAGATCTCTCAATCTCCAGGTGTAAGAAATCAGACAAGGAAGACAAGAGACTGACATGGCTCAGTTGATACCTACTGGTCAAACTAAAGGGCAAGAAGGAACTGCACAGGCAGTGGAAGCAGGGACAGGTACTCTGAGAAGAGTGTAGGGATGCTGCCCAGTTGCATAGGGATGGGGGCAGGAAGGCCAAGGTGCATCTGGAGCTGAACTTGATAAGGAATGCAAAAAATAACATGAAGGGCTTCTACAGATATTTCAACCAGAAAGGAAAAGTTGAAGAAAGAGTTTTCCATGGTGAGCAAGATTGGTAACAACGGGTGAGGAGAGGGCGGAGGTACTCAACAAATTTTTTGCCTCAGACTTAACTGACAGCCTCTTTTCTCACACCTCCTGTGCTCATAAACCACAAGACAGGGACTGAGAGGGCAAAGTCCCTCCCACTGCAAGAGAAGTTCAAGTCTGTGACCACCTCAGGAACCTGAACATACACACATCTATGGGTCCCAATGAGATGCATCTCAGCATCCTTAGAAAATTGTCCAAGCCACTCTCCATGGTATTTGAAAAGTCATGACAGTAGGTGAAGTGTCTGGGGACTAAAAAAGGGAAACATTGCACCCATTTATCAAAAAGGTAGAAAGGACTCTGGGAACTATTGACCTGTCAACCTCAGCTCTGTGCCTGGAAAGATCATGGAACAGATCCTCCTAGAAGCTATGCTGAGGCATATGGAGAACAGTGATTTGAGACAGCCAACATGACTTCACCAAGGGAAGGTCCTGCCTGACCAACCTAGTGGTCTTTTGTGATGGAGTGACTACATCAGTGTACAAGGAAAGAGCTACAGATGTCTGTATGGATTTCTGTAAAGCCTTTGAATGTCCACCCACAACATCCTTCTCTCTAAATTGGATAACTATGGATTTGATGGGTGGACAGTTCAGTGGATACGGAACTGGCTGAATGGTCACATCCAGAGTGTAGTGGTCAATGACTTGATGTCCAAATGGAGATCAGTGAAAAGTGATGTCCCTCAGGGATCCATAATGGGACCAGTGCTGTTTAAGCACTTCATCAGTGACAGAGACAGTGGGTTTGAGTGCACTCCCACAAAGTTCGCAGATGACACCAAGCTGAGTGGTTCAGTTGTCACATCTGAGGACAGGATGCCATCCAGGGGGACCTAGACAAGTTGGAGAAGTGTCCCCATGTGAACTTCATGAGGTTCAACAAGGTCAAGTGTGAGGTCCTGCACCTGGGTTGGGGCAATCCCCCATATCAATACAGGCTGCGAGGTGATGAGATTGAAAGCAGTCCTGTGGACAAGGACTTGGGGTACTCGTGGATGAAAAGCTGGACATGAGCGAACAATGTCTGCTCACAGCTTAGAAGGCCAACTGCATCCTGAGCTGGATCAAAAGAAGGTTGAGCAGCATGTCGAGGGAAGTGATTCTGCCACTCTGCTCTGCTCTGCTCTGGTGAGACCTCACCTGGAGTATTGTGTTCATCACAAGAGTCCTCAGCACAAGAAGGGCATGAACCTGTTGGAGCAGGTCCAGAGGAGGGCCACAAAGATGATCAGAGGCCTGGAGAAGCTCTCCTGTGAGGACAGTCTGAGAGAGTTGGGTTTTCAGACTGGAGAAGAGAAGGCTCCAGGGAGACTTTATTGTATCCTTTCAGGACTTAAAGGGGGGTTATGAGATAGATGGGAACAGTTTAGCAAAGCCTGTTGTGACAGGACAAGGGGGTAATGGTTTTAAACTAAAGGAGGGTAGATTTAGGCTCGATGTGAAGAAATGTTTTACAATGAGGGTGGTGAAAAACTGGAACATGTTGCCCAAAGAGGTACTATATGACCCATCCCTGAAGACATTCAGGTTTAGGTTGGATAAGGCTCTGAGCACCCTGATCTAGTGGAAGACATCCCTGTTCACTGCAGGAGGTTTAGAACTAGATGAGTTTAAAGATCTGTTCCAACTCAAACCATTCTATGATTCTGTGATTCTATGTTTTCACTTGTCAAAAACCTTCCAGAATTGTATACCCACTAGCTATTGTTTAGACAGAGATGATGCTAACTGTAGCTGAATATATTCAATATACCTCCTTTATTTTGATGCAAATACAGATACTCCATGGTGAAAATGTATGGCTGAAGAAAATGTTTAAAGTGGGAAGGGAAGCTGAATCTTGTGATGTCTTCTTCCATGTCCAGACCTTTCTGAGCTCTCTCTGAGTTTGGTGTGTGCAGGGAAGGCACAGCATGGCCCAGGGAGGTAAAGTCATGAAAACATATGGCTCTCTGAGCGGCTAAGTAATATATCTGTTCTGCAGAAAGGAGTCATACATCACATAATAATTTATCCTTGAATGCACCTCTGGAGCCACTCCACCCAAAACAATGCAAACTCTGAAGCTACATTAAGTTGCTCAGGGCTTTGTTCAGTTGTTTTTAGATGCCTCCAAGGGTGGAGATTGTACAGCATTTCTGTGCATGTGACCACCTTTAATGTGAAGGGTTGTTTTTTTAATCTGATATCTAACTGGATTTTCTCTTGCTTCAAATCTTGCCTAAATGTATCCGTGTTAATGAGAATTGTCTAGTTTCCCTCTGTGGTGAATAGAATGAAAGAATCCCCTCCTGAGGTCTTTTTTTCTTCTCATCCTCAAGATGTTCCTAAGACACAGAGGGAGCCCATGTAACACAGAAAAGTGATCATAATGCACTTCTAGATAGTCAAATTCAGGTGAGGAGAGTCCAGTCTGTCTGGCCTGGCAAAGACACCTCCACATGTGCTTTGACTGGACTTGTGAAGAGTATTATTGGATCACCTTCTTACTGGGTTGAAAGGATTCTAACTAATACTATAAATGCATCTCGTTTTGCTGTTTGGAATTGGTTTAGTACATTACCATCTATTCCCCAGCTTAGTTAGCTCCCACTGCCTGACTCCTGATCCCTCACAAGAGATGGCAGCTTCTCTTGGCTGTTTGACTCTGAAATCTTTAGGTCTTGCAGATTGAGCAGTTAGTGAGTTTCCTCCACAAAACAAGTCTGTAATTTGAAGGTTTTGATCTTTTATAAATAGACAATTTGTAATGAGGTAATTATTTCATCATATAGTCCATTCATTACTCACTGGTGCTATAAATGGCTTATTCTGTGGGTAGGTGCCACATATATGGTATTCTCTTGAAACACTTCCAATGCTTTTTGCTATTTCTTAGTGCTTAATTATATGTTATAGTCCATACTGCATGCTTGTTTCAAATGCGATTTTTTTTTGTTTGCCATTTGTTTATTCCTTATACTTTATTGCATATGCATTTCTATTTCATCTCTGTTTAAAATTCTCAAGTACAGACATCTGAGCAGAATGATTCACACCATGCGTCTGGAAGAACTAGGCTGAGTTTTGTATTCCTTCTGTTAATAAATAGCAGAACATTTCTAAGTTTTAGCCCAAATAATCCATCTTTTAAAACAATTTTTTACTAGCTTATTTTTTCACACTACAAGTTTTACTTAGAGAGGTTTTTAATTAGAAGAAAGAAGGTTGAGATTTTTATACAGAAAACCACTGTATGAAAAGCAGAAAACAACAATCAGAAAGGTAGAGAGAGAAAAAGGCAGTAGAGCAGTTGTTGAGAAAGAACTGGAAGGAGGGGAATGGTTTCAGCCAAGGACTCCAAGCTCTTGCAGGAGCACAGCAGCCTTAATGGATGAGCAGCGATGGGACTGCCTGCATTGTCAGGAGAACATCCCTCTGTGAGGAACTTGCTTTAGCCACAGATGGATATCGTTGGCTCTTCTTTCCAAGTAGGCAAGATAGTATCAGACTGCTAAACCTGGTTTCACACTTAAGGAGTTTGGGAGCCACTGTTCATGCCTATTATTAGTAGTAATAACAATAATCAGCAGCATGATAATAACAATAGCATCCTTTTCCAATTGTCTCCAAAAATCAATCTAAGACCTGTGTGAGGCTCGCTTATGTTTAACGGCAGTAATCCACATTTCTCTTTTTGTTTTATGTATGTTGTAGAGTTGACAAGGCAGTTTGTAAACATACTTCAGAAACAAACATCATACAAGAACATACAGAAAATATTTTTCAGTTTGTTTCTTTGGTGATCTGAATCTACTTCTGTAGTGACAGAGGTAGTCTAGATGAAAGATTTGATAGTACAAATTTTAAGGAAAATATGTTTGTCTACCTTTCATTTCTTGGTTAGTGTGCTGGCATATAAAGCTTTGTTTAAAAAGTTACTTGGTTTCATTTTGTTTTATAGTTACGAGGACTGGAAAAATTTTATGTCATTACTTTGCTATCTTCTCAGATACCAGGAAGCTTAATTAAACAGAAAAAAAAAATAAATTGGAGCAAATCTGGACTTGATAGGCCATATGCACTTGTATGAGGAAGAGAAGGATAAATTGCAGCTCTTTTCCAGCACAGGGCTCTGAGGAAAGCTACATGGTGGTTCCACAAACAACTCTCATTAAAGCTTCCCCTTCTGGAGTCAGGTCTGTTCCTAGGCTGCCTTCTGTGTTCAGCCTGTCAAATAATACAACAAACACATCCACTGCTCACAGCTGCCATTGTCCTGGCACTGAGTGGGTCAGGCAAGTGGAGACAGCACTGCTGAAGTCCTAAGCATGCTTCATCTCCTCTAGGCATGAGTCTTAGTTGCAGAAGGGACAAGGTGGGAGAGCAGGTGCCCCTCTCCCTCTGTTCCTCCTACTCAGCCTTTTCAGTCTCAGCTTCTCCCAAGCATGGACATAACTAACTGTAACCACTTGACCAAGGTCCTTCCATTTACTCCAGGTCCTTTCCCCAGTCTTATAGTATTATCTTTGTTGAAGCCCTCTGAGCCTTTTGTGAACCTTCCCTGTTGAATTCCCCATCCTTTTTAACCAGGTTCCATGACGTTGGTTTTTGTTGCTTTGTGAGCAATTTTGCCCTCATTTATGGCAATTTCCAAACCAGGATTTAGTGAGGGTGAAACAGGAACTGACACAAGCAAATTCCTTTGTTAATTTTAAATTATCCTTGTAGACAAGCAGGTTATTAACTGCTCTCTCAGACTGGTCTGTTGAAACATAAAAACAGTAGGAACTCCTGTAGAAGCAACTTCTCTTTTACATTTTTGTATTTTATCTGCTCTCGAAAGATGTAGTGTATTGCAGATATTGATCTACCTCAGGCTTTCATGTCATCAGATTTTCTTAAGAAAAGAGCCAGGTTTCATCAGCACTACAGTGCAAAGCTTCTGAAGGAAAAGTCTGGCACGAGTATTTGTTGTGTGGCCTTTCCATATGTGCCAGTATGTGAATAGCCAGGCTTATGAACCCAGGAGTCAGCATGGAAACAAGTAAAAACCCAGATGAGTCAAATCCTCCATGAGGAGGTACACATAAACAGGTCTATTTGGTCTGTGCCATATTTGGAGCAGTAGATAAAATGCATTGTGATAAAATTTACCATTAGTATTGGGTTTTTATCATAAGGACTACTGAGAATATCATCAAGGCTTCTGATTTTAGTGACTTCTTTCTGTAGCATTCAGCTTTGCATGAAGTCTCAGCTCATTCCTCTGAACTGTTCAGCTGTTACAGGTGGCAATAGAAAAAGGATAATAGGATAGATAACACATTTCTCTCGGGGAAAGACAAGTCATAAACATGAATACAAGTCATGAAATACTGCACATAGATGCACATGAGGCATATATTAGTCAATCTTTCCAGTTAATTGTGTATTTTTACAATGAAGCTTATTTAAAAAATAGCTTGGCTTGAATATTAAAGCAATATCCAAAACTTTCCTTCAACTAAAAAAAATGACCTAAAGAGACCCAGAGAAATTTCAAAATATTTTTCTCTATTTTGAAACTACATAAGCAGGAACTAATGAGCTATCCCCTCACCTGCTCTGTTGGTAGAGACAATGCTGAAGTACAGCATCTCTGTACCAAAACACCTCAGAGGAGGGCAGTGGTTTAGAACTCTTTGGTTTAACTCAATTCCTTCTCCCCAGAGTGCTCGAGGAGGAGCAATTACATTTTTTCATTATATGGCATGTTATTCCAGGGATCAAGTTGCATTATCATAATGGTTTTGTTGGACCTTATGGTCTGTTAATCCTGTTTGAAGCCCTCTGGTGCTTGACATTTTCCCATGAGGCTCTTCCCTTATGCAATGGTGTGTAATGTCAGCAGAGACAGAGATGTAGTGCTGTTCTTTAAATAGAAGCACTTGCTTTGCTGTAGAGCTGGTGACTCCAGTCTTCTTGCATCAGTCATTTTGCCACTCTAAACCTTAAGGCAGTTTTATATATAAGGCAACAATATGTGCTTGATATTTTAATTACTTTGTTGTCCACGAAGTTATTCTTGGGCAGAAACAAAACTAATAGCGACTGATAGAAAATGATCAGGGCAGGATTGGAATAGCTCGGTAGTCCTTAGGAGCCTGGAAAAAATCTGTGTCTGTCCAATGCTAACAACATTCAGAGGTACGGTTTTTAGGCTGCTGGCTATGGCATTATGGCAGCTTGCCAAAAGACTTCACTGAAAAATGAGGGGAGAAAAAAACATGTACTTATAATTAATGAGGGAAATTATTGGTAAAAATTACCATTTTATTCTAATGAGTGAGGTTTCTGACTTCCAACACAAAACTGTGTGCAATGCCTATTGTAATGTCCACCTGATGAAGATTTATGATGACCAAGTCTTAATAGTCTCTTCATTAAGCTCAAAGGACTTTTTCTATTGGGCAAATAAGAAAATCTTGACTTCAGAAAAACATCTTGGGTCATATAAATCTAAGCGAGGACAAACTGTGAATAAGCAGTGAGTTTGTATGTATAAATGCCAGGTGGCTACCAACAAGTTGTCCATAAAATACTTATATTATGTGAAGTTAGGTATTTATCACTTTATTCCATGCTTTTTTTTTTTTTCCTTGTAGTATTCGATAAAATCTTCTCAATATTACTCGGTCAATTAAATAAACAATATACAAAACTGTACAAAATAATAAAAGGCTTGTGCCTGGCCTAACATTTTAAGGACTTGTATCTTTCAGCATATGCAATTTTTTATTTTATATCTGTCTTCAAATCACTGTCTTGAGAGATGAACCTCTCAGAAAATGAGTAATCATTTAAAGAGGAAATTTACTGGAAATATTTAATAGCTATTGGGGCTCTGTGAAAAAGCATCCCACTGACAGTGCTGTCTGTGCATTTCTCTGTAATGATACTCCTCCTCCTTCCCCCCCTTCCTCCTTGTTTGTTTCAAGTAGTAACTTCGTCTGAGAAAGAAAAAAACCTGCAGTTTAAAAATCCCATGCCATCGGAGGATTTCCTCTTGATACTTTCTAGATGCTCTGTTGTGAGCAGCTCTAATAAACCTATTCTCATGGGAAAACATCTAAAAATCTGCACATTTCATGACATCACTATATTCTTGGGGCAAATGATCAACATGAGGCTATTGCTTCAGGGAAGGAATAAATTACTCTGCTACAGAAGAGTGGCTGCCACAGGCAAACCCTGGCACCCCCGTCCCCGGGCAGCCACTGCTGCATCTCTCCTTCTGTTTGCAAACTGGAAGCCCTATAATTGTGGTCAACCCCTTGCAGGTCTTTAGGAAATTACTGTTGCACTAGTCAGAGGTGTCTGAGCTGTAACCCCTTGTGGATCTTGTGCACAGAAGCAGGAGTTCCACAGAGTGCTCCCATGTGGATCTAATCCCAAATTCCTAACCCAGAGTGGGAAAACAGCTCTTGGTTTAAGTGTAGCAGGTCAATATTTCAGACAGACAAAAAAGAAGAGGTGAGAGGTTTCTCTCATCTCAAACTGTGGTTCTACTTGGAAGCCTCTGAGGAGAGTTGAACCTTACACCCCATGCCCCTTACCCTCCCAGAGTCCATATTCCCATCTCTGCCTACATTCCCTGCTTCCCAGCTCTGTCCTGTGGCATCCTCTTCACAGGAGCCCTCAGCTTCAAATATGTCCTGCTGCTGAGTTCCTGTTCGGCTCATGCCAGAGTGTGCTGTCCCACAGCAATGGGGTCCTTCCTAAATCCCTCCTTTTCTAAGGGTATTCTGGCCTTCTGGGCATCTTCTTCAGCCTTTCCTCTCCTGCCTCTTTGGCTGCACCTGGTTCTTGCACCTCCATCAGAAAAGGTCCAGCAATGAAGGAGAGTGGACACAGCTAAGGTGAGAGCTGAGGGTAACTGTGACAGTATTGACACACTGATGAGGCTGAAATTTTCCTTGGCTGTTTCTGGTGCTGCTGAAGGGGCTGTGGCTTGTTTGTTGTTCCCTGTACAGAGGCCATGGATCAGGTACTATGTTGGCAACTAACTGAGCTAAACCTCACCATGAGATTTTAAATCTGCCCTTGTCTATTTTTACATGGTGTAAATATGAATAGAGTATAATTAACTTGTCCTGAAACTACTTTCATTTGCTTCTTCATTTCCCTGAACTAAATAAAATAACAGAAGTTTTGGAGTATTTCTGATCAGAGAGATTAAGTTATCCAGAAATTAAGCTCATACTTGTCCCCTGTAAATTAGATGGGGATAACACAATAAACTTTTTAAACTAATTATCAATATTTTCTCTTTGCAATTAAACAATATACATATTATTAGTGACCTTTTAGACAATTTGAAAGTTGCTTCATAAACCTCTTAGAGGAATCAACATTTGAACGATGTGATGACTTTACAGGGAAATCCAAATCTATTAATGAAATAAAATATTGCACACTCATTAGACAGTTGAGATTGGGATGATATTCTGTCATGGTTAAAGTATATTTTACTCAACGATTCACAAGGCCTTCTGTTATCTTCTGTTCTACATGGTAAACCCAGAAGTCAGAGATTGAGAAATCCCTTCTTACAATCCTGCTATTAAAAGGTCAGAAGCATGGACATCTAAGCAAATCTTTCTGCTGCTTATGATAATACTTACAACTATGAAAGGATGTCTAAAACATATCCTTATATGTCGAAAATATCCTCTCTGTGACTTTGTCATTCTTGGCTCTCTATGAGAAAACACTGTTATTCCTCAGCATGATTTAATTTTTTTCAGTATCAGGAATGTTTCTGAAGCATAGTAATTGGAACAGAGTTGAAAAATTAAACTGTAGACAGGGTAAGAGGTATCTATGCTGAAGATGGGGAGACTGTGTACTATCTCCCACAACATGTTCTTTTCAGCACTGTCAGGTAGTACTAAAAGGAGTTTGCAGCCCTTCTTCTCCCATTCTGAACTGCACGCAAAACCCCAAATTCAAGGGAAAAATAATGGTCACAGGAAGAATAAATTATCTTTTGAAAGAATAGCCTGCAGTGAAGAACAGCAGGAACATTGAAACAGTCTGGAAAAGGTGGTTTAGTTGCCACCCTTCAGACCTTTCACTGTGCAATGTAATACAAAAAGTGTTTGCACTGTGGTGTTGCTTTGCTTCTGTTCCCCAGACCCTTCTTCTGTGCAAGTTTAACAATGCTGTGGTTAAGAAACACTGAGCTACTTGTTTTCTCTCTTATGAGCAAACTTTATTTGAATGCAGAAAGTGAACATCATTCTGCCTTTTTCCGCTCCCTCTTCTGATGGTTTCAAATTTTGTCAGGGTTGTCCATTGAATCATGTGCCACACAAAACACAAAAGCAGTCATTGCAGACTTTCCATAGTGTGAGGGATGTCTGTCTTCTAAATATGTACTCTCAGCATGTGTGCAAGAAGAAGGAGACCCAGCTTTGACACTCTGGTCTGAGCAAAGCCATTTTAACAGGAAGGTGCTTCCGTCACCAGAGTGTAGATGAGCAAAGAGGTAAAATGTCATTTCTTTGAGAGAAGTACATGGTCAGGAAAGTCTAGGCACTGTAATGTTAGGTGGCCAGCGAGGTAGATGTCTAAGAACTCTCCCTTCCTTAACTGCCTAGGTTATGGGGCTTGTGTTAGTGGTTATTAGGGTACAGAGGTGCATGTTCCGACAAAGTGTTTGAAGTCTTTGAGTAATCCAGACAAGGAAAAAGACCTCTAAGCACAAATTGGGGAGTGCATGTTTTCTAGTACTAGAATGACCTGTACAATTGGGAATTCTCCTGCAAAGAAACAGGCTTGGATCTTCCCCAGGAAATCAGAGTGTCCCAGATTCTGGGTGAGCACCAAGCTCCTTCTTGCTGCTGCACACAGCACAAACACAGTCAAGTTTCCTACCTCTGGTGGAACTGGAGGAGTCAGCCCACCTATAGTGTACAGGACAAGCCACATTCTGGGGAAACCACGTTCCTGACCATAGTGTCTCCCAGGCAGATTACACCTCTTCAGAAACAGGCTTGATGACAAGGTCCATGACTATACTTCCCTCAAGAAAACATATTCTCCATCTCCCTGTGTTTATAAGAATTATCACAAAGTAGTAATGTTTCCTCCAGACTGGAAAATTCTTTTGAGTTACATTAATTTTTCCTGCTGAGAGTCTTAATGAGAGTCTTAATCAGTGCTTTGTTGAGCAAGCTCTCTCACAGTGCAGTGGGTAAAGCTATTACTCTATGTATATTTATTTTTATGCCTTCTTTTTTTATGTTTCATTTTTCATTATGCCATCTTAATAAATTCGTGAAGTGACCCCAAAGATCTCTTTTGTTGTGCCTTGTTCACACTTCTGGTATGGTGAAATGATTTGCATTTCTTATCAGTGCACTTGTGCAAATGCATGTTGAGAAAAGATAATGCACTGAAATAAATTTTCTATGTTAACATGTAAGCTGTGAGGGAGCAAAAAGTACAATGCTCACTCAGGTGTAAAATAACATAAATTCCATGAGTTGAAAAGCTCCTTAGTATTTTCCAAAGCAGAACAAAGTTAGTGGCAGAGGTACTCGACAAAGTGCCATGTTTTGAAATCAGATTTGAGAAAAATGCAAAATTGACAAATGTTCCAAGTTTTTTTGGTGTCAGGAAGAACTTTCCATTATAAAATCGAAGCTAGCCAAACATGAAAAAATGTAATGCTTCAGTGAAAGCAAATTGCTGACTCTAGAACACATTTTTGAGGATAAGGGTTCAGTCATAAACTTTTGGTGGATTTCACCATTTTATTCCAGTTTGGAATAGAAGAAAGGTTTGAAATCTGTAAAAAATTCTGGGATAGATAAGTCTTTTCCTCTCCAGACCTGCTGACCCACTGTGATTTGTTAGATTCATTGGTGTTTCTGATACCCTTCAGTCCTTTGGGAAAACTTTGAAAATATCTTCTAAATTTAAGATGCTGAAAATGAGATATGTGTCGTTAAATCTTTTTGTAAAACCTAAGATTTTAAAATTTGTTTGAATATATTGAAATAACCTTTATGTTCTCATGGGAATTGAATTTATATAAAATCTTAGTTTAAAAAAATGACATTTGAGTTCAAAGTCAGTGTAGAATACGGTCCATTTACTATGTATGATATTGACTTCTCAGAGGTTTTTGACTATGTTGGGTTTTATTACTACACTAATGGATCAAATTTTCATGTCCAAGCATGTAAATATTTCAAAACCTTGTCCTTTTTTTCTCTAAACTTCTACAATATTCTCTTCTATTACTCTTGGAACTCCTGAAAAATCTGAGGTGGGTTTTTTTGGAAATGTCAATCTTCATTAGTTATATAATTCTCCTCAGCTGTTTGAGGCCTTAGTGAAAGTAAACAAACAAGCAGCAAAGCTGTAGATATTTTGACTAAAATAATTTTCTCCTTCCTTCTGCTGTTAGAATCTGCTTTCTTCTGGTGATATAAATCATAAATTTATGGATAGATAAATAACTTCATGTACAGAGTAAGATGTTTATGAAACCTTTGAGGATACCTTAAATGAGGGATAAATAAGAAAACTATTTCTCCAGCTACTTTAGGATCACTTTAGGACTCATTCTTTCTTATCAGGGCAAACAGCAAGAATTTCAACTTTGGTGGCTGACAAAGCTTGGTGTTGATGGTGTTGCATAGTGCTGTGTGGACATTTCTCAGGCAGAAGTGGATATCAGGGCGTAAAATGGAAGCTGAGTAGTATTTGTGCTTTTCTTACTTTGGCAGTCAAACCACACAAAGGCAGAGGGAGAAAAGAGGAGAGATTTGGCTGAAACCACGTTTGAACTTCTTTAGCATTCCTGTTCAGATGGAGAAACCAGGAAATAAATTTTTTTGTGTTTAACATTGTGCTGTCTGGAGAGGGATGGAGAAAAGCATCATCAGCTGCTGCCTCTCCTTACAGCCCACAGCCAGAGTGCCCAGCCTGGGGACAGTGGGCTGAGGTACAGAGATTACTACATCCTTCTTGGCTGTGACTCAGCAGCCTGGGGGCTCTCCTTCTCTGAAGACCACTCAACCTTTCATAGCCCTTCATCTGAAGTCATACTGAATTTTTTTCAGTTCATTTATTCTCTTCATTTTTCAACTGAGTGTCACAGTGTGAAAGCTCCCTGTATCAAAGATGAAGGTGTTGTGTCCTACCTGCATCCCCCCCACCAGGCCAGAAAGGGAGTGTCACTGTGTTGGTGAAGACAACACCATCTAGTACAGAACTGGTCATAGTCTAGAAGAGACTGAGAGCACCCAGACACAGAATTATTTTAATTTAAACCACTGTCCTCAGAGATCTGAGGTGGTTTCCAGGTCCTCATGCACAGATGCTCAGTCTATAAACAGTAAACAAGTAGCCTAACTACTTGTCTATTGAGACAATCATTGGATCTGTCTGAAAAAGTTTCTGAGCTACTTGATGAATTTGACATACTCTTGTAAATGGCTGCAGCATCATTAGAACAACTCTTTAGTGTGTGTGCTAAAAAAAAAAAAAAAATCACTTGGTTTTAGTTTCATGCATTTTGTTCTTTACTGCCTTCAGCAGTGGGATTGCTTCGGGGCAACGAGCACCACTTCACCTAGACATGGGACAAAGTGCTCTGTGTACCTTGTGCTGACATAGATAATAATGTTGTCTTTATAAAATATCATGTGATAAGGCAGAGAGCTGCACACTACATGAAAGTGCAGCTCCAGGGGAGCAGTAAAAGTAATTTCCACTTCTAATATATCTTGGTGGCGGTCTTTGTAAAACCTGCCTCATCACTTCCCTCCTAGATCATGGGTAAAGGTTCAAATGCGTCCTAAACAGAGAAGAAAGCTACTGTCTTCTTCCTCTGAGTCCCCAAGCTCTTCAGAGTGGATGAGTAATGTCTTTTGTTACAGTGAGTTACTGTGCATATCATTTCTCCTATATTCTATTCTTCTGTTTCTGCATCATAGAGGCAGAGCAAGGAGCAGTAAGAGTGGGAGGACAACTTAAATTAATGGTTTGGAGACACTAGTCACCATGTCTGAAGTAATGGTAAAATTATCACATTTGCTGTGCCAAACTTAAATATTGGGGTCAGAAAAGAATGGCTAAGTTCCCTGTTCCTTCCCCTCGTTAGCTTCTTTCCTGTGGGTAGATCTGAGGTGTGTATGACTAGGCACAGAAAAGCATCAAAATACATCAAAAACAGCAGCTAAATCTGTGATTTCAGAATATGCATTAACCCTTGGAAACCTGGACACACTCCCAGACCTGTTCAAGGATTTCTGTTAAAGTCAGTAGTACTTCAATGGTCTAGTAAAATTCTGCATAAGAGGTGTCCTGCTTCCCTGTGAGGAAATTACTACCTCAGTCAATATTATACAATATGTAGCTACAGCAGTATAAACAAGAAACATTTATTTTCCTTAGAATGTGAACTTTCCAAGTCTGCTTTATCTTTTTTAAAGCCTACAAACTTCTGGATAAATTACAAGAACTCATCAGTTTATTATGAAATTAAAGCTGTCTACTAATGCAAAAAGAGAGCATGCTCCTATATGTTTAATAACCTCTTGTTGTAGTGAAAGTCCATGGAAAAAACCAAAACTGATACATGGAAATGAAAAAACCCTTGGCAAATTCCAAGATAAGCCAGGCTAGCTGTATGTGTATAAACACATTAGGTTATTTTTTTTCTGTTTGCCTTAGAGTATAAATATTATAATAGTACATGATTTGTTTTCCCAGCGTTTGTCTGCAGCTAAGAAGATAGAAGCTCTGTATCTACTATGGCAACAGAAAGCTGTGTTCATATTGAATAATTTCCATGAAAACTCCTCCTGCTGCCTCTGTGGGTTCAAGCCCAGTGTGTGAAAAGGCTATTAGGTAATTGTAGCCCTGTCATGTCTTCTGCTCAGACTGAAGCTGGTCTGTGCGTGATGCAGTGGTTTAAATGCCAGAAGTTGCTGTCATTTTGTGTGTGAGAGCACCTGCCATTGCTGCAGGAAATTGTAGGGTCTTCTTAAGGAAAATTTTACTTCTTTTAATCTTTTCCAGAATAATTTTCAAAACCAGTCTTGCACTACTGTGGGCCAGATTTTGATCACATTTAGTTTCATTTAATTCAGTGAAGTACATGATCCCCATATTCCTAATCAGTTTATTAATTAGATGATAGCTATATATGCAAGTTAGACATGTGTCTTACCTGTTCTTGTCTCTCTATCCTCCTTCTGAGTTCCTCCAGCTCTAGAAATGTGAACTTCCTAGAAGATTCTCCACATATTGAGGCTCTGAGTAAACTGATCTAGTTGAGGATGTCCCTGCTTACTGCAGGGGGATCAGACTAGATGACCTTTAGAGGTCCCTTCCAGCCCAAACTGTTCTATGATTCTGTGATTTCTTTACATAACTTATTCCTTTATTTGGTGCTTCAGAAACTTGATCCAAATTGAAAAGCAAGAGTGAAGACTTTCCTGCTATTTAAACACCAGAACTCTCTTGCTCCCATTGTGGTTCACTTTCATTTCCTATATTTTCTTTTTTGACCAGAGGACAAAGGAGTTTCATTGCTTTTGTGTTATTTAATACTTTCATTCATGGAATTACTGCAATATTTATAAGATATATAAAAAAATGTTGTCATGGAAAAGACAAATGGTCCTTGTGACTCTCTTGAATTTGGAAAATGATACTTTCAGAAAAGCGAATGTCTTTGTTCAAGGCTTTCCTTAGGGAAAAGAAGAAATAACAAAAAGATATTGCAAATTCTGCCTCTTCTTTAGGCTTAGGCACTAGAATTTGCCCTTCTCCTCAATTAGGTTTGCCAACCAGGATCTTCATCTTTCAGAGAGATGCTGCAACTGGAGGAAGTTGATTTAACTTAATTTTTAATTTTAGTAAGTGGTGATGATAGTATATTTCCTACCTCTTGTATTTCCTGTGTCCTATTTACACCTCTCACCCAGGAGACTGAAGACACTGACCCACTATCCTTAGTCTATACCTACAGGAGAATTACCTTATGACCAGATTTAGTCTGGTTTGATTTGGGGACACTCTTACTCCTAGCCTCTTATTTCCCTCTCCCACCCCCTGAGTGTTGAATATGTGCTCCTGTGCAGAAACAGTTTTTGATTTCTGAAGAGGAAAGGAGAGGCAACCAGTGGGAAGAAGTAGATTCTTGGCTTTAGTCTCGGCTTCTGGTATTGGTTCTGTACTTTATTGACTGAAAAATACATAGATTAACAAAAAAGGAGTGCGTTTTTCAGTTTGAATTTCATCTTAGATGTGTACCTAATGTACTTTCATTCAGGGACTTGAAGAGCAATTTTGTTTGAGTTGATCTGAGCAGAAGCAGAAAATTAGTTCTCTTTGTTTAACCCTCCCCTGTGACATCAAGAAACATATATTCCCTGTTCTGTCACCTCCCAGCTTCAACAGAAAGTCTGGAGAGCTAATACTAGAGCAGAGAGATGAGAGCATTTTACCAGGAGATTATTTTGACTTAATTTAGGCTGAAAAAAATATTAAATGTATGCCTACTCCATATTAAGCAACCTTTAAACTAGTCAACTGTTGGGTGCCATCACTCTTGCTTAAGTGGGGAACTGAGAAGCCATGGAGGAGCGTAAAGCGAGCTGAAAGTCTATTCCTAATGGCAACAAGAAGAGGTGACGTTTGTTGAAGGAAACGTAGATGAGACTCTGGGGATCAAAACATTTTTTAAATTTAATTCTGTTGTTGGCTCTGAGGGTTGGTGTTTGTTTTTTTTTTTTTGCTTTAGGAACTGTGAAGCAGGTAAGGTGAATGGGCCAGAAAAACTGACTTTATGACAGTTCTTGTCTGTGGGAGGTGATTTCTTGAGAGCTACGACAGACCAGCTGTACAGAATACTTTTCTAAGGGTGCTAGTAGTAGCAGGTATATTCATACTCAGAAGTTACAAGTTGTAGCTCTGGAGCTATATAAGTGCAAAATTTTTTTAAAATACTTTTGGTAAGAATAATAGTGTTTGGTCTGGCCCTCTTAGAAAGTAAGGAGCAATTGTAACAACCTTAAACCAGTAATTATGATTAAAAACAAAAGACACAGCCACAACATGTTCTGGCAGCTGGAAAAGAGGCTAGATAGGTCATACAGCATGTGTGAAGTTACAAGCTTTGTTAAGTAAACCTTTAGTAAGGTCTGTATCACCATGTCTTTACCATTGATGGTAAGTCCAAGTTGGTTAGATTTTGCCATGTAGGTAGCCTGAAGCAATTAAAAACCTACAGGTTGGAAAGACCTTGAAATATAGTATAGCCTGTTGATCCTTTTCTCACAGAAGGCTCAATGACTTCAACACAATTCTTGGCAGATGTTTATTGGGTCCTGAAGAACCTCTAGGAAGTGCAGTGATCACCTTCTCTAATCTACTTCAGGTCACAATTGTCCCTACTTTCTCTCTGATGTTTAATAGAAGTCTGCTCTGTTGCAATTTCAGACCATTGCCTCTTCCTTTATGCAAGATGAATATGGAAAAGGAATTGCTCTATTTTGCTTTGGAACAGACTTTTATCTATTTTAAGTTTTATGATGCATTTGAAGCCAGTCAGATTTTTATTGCTGTAAAAAATAACTGCAGCTCTCTCATTCTTTCCTAATTTTCTAGACTTTGATTTCTATCATAGCACTTTTCTGAATTCTCTTGTTTATTCACATTTTTATTGAAAGTTGGTGCGTCACTTTTCTGGTCTTGTCTTACTAATACTGAGTGGAAAAAAAAAAGTTATTTAATCTCTCCTTCGTACAACAACAACAAAACAACAGAAAAAAAGTCAACAACAAAAACCAACTAAACAAACAAACAAAAAACCCCAAAACGTGTAAAACTGAAATGGCAATATTTAAGAATGTGTGCAGTGGAACCTACCAAATTAATACGCTGTATTTATTTACTTCCTAAAAATGGAAACCTGTTTAAACGCATCATTTGCCCATTGTGCAAAGGAAGGCATTTCTCTCTAAATATTACTAAATTTTGTAACTTATTTTGTTGTAGATTAGTTACGAGAGATTGGAGTAAGTTTTTTGTCCAAACAACTCTGAACAATTCCTCTTGTTCAGCATACTCTACTAAGTATTCATAGTAAGTTGTAATTGTGACTGTTGCTCTCAGAAAAGATTAACACTGGACTAATACAATAAGAAAATTGCATGCTGACTCTAAGAAGGTATAGCTCCAATTTATATATAATGTTGCAGTTGAATATTTGAAACTTGATGAAGTCTTCTACCTTTATGAAGCTGGACACCCAAATTTGATTACCTGATATTTTCTTTTCCATATTGACAATCCTAGAAAATACCAATGTGATTTGTTACCATCATATATTAGGCAAAAAGGAAACAAAATGTTGCTCAAGCTAAGAAAACATAACTTGCTTTCATGTGAAGTGGACCAACCATTGTTGAATTTCCACACATGCCTGATTCTAAAAATAAACAGGTTCCAAAACAGTATAGTGAAAAATCTAAAAACCAATACAAGTACATGGTCGTGAAAATGATCAGAGGGCTGCAACACCTCTCCTATGAGGACAGGCTGAGGGAGTTGGATTTGTTCAACCTGGAGAAGAGAAGGCTCTGGGGAGATCTTATAGTGGCCTTTCAGTACCTGAAGGGGTCCTACAGGAAAGCTGAACATGGATTGTTTACAAGGGCATGTAGTGATAGGATGAGGGACAATGGTTTTAAACTAGAGAAGGGTAGATTTAGATTGGACATCAGGAAGTTCTTTACTATGACGGTGGTGGAACACTGGAAGAGGTTGACCTGGGAGGTGGTGGGGGCCTCATCCCTGGAGACATTCAAGGTCAAACTTGATGAGGCTCTGAGCAATCTGATCTAGTTGAGGATGTCCCTGCTCACTGCAGGGGGCTTGGACTAGGTGACCTTTAGAGGTCCCTTCCAACCCAAAGCATTCTATGATTCTATGACTTAACTAATAATGAGGTGGAAAAGTCCTTCAATTCTATCCATAATAAAGCAGAGGACCAATAGGAGCAGTTATAGGTATCACCAGGCATTCCATTTAATAGACTAGATAATAAAGCAGCAATGCAGTGATTAGTTTCTCTGTAGCAGGATTACTTTGACTCGTTTCTGACACCTGTGTGAATAGGTAGTTATTTTGTTTGAAAAAAGAAAAAAAAAGTTAAGACACAGACATTGTTGAATGCCCAAATTAATACTTACTTAGTATGGTGGTATATAAGTGAAACTTATACATGCATCTAAAACTGTACTCTTTATGTACATATATGCATTTAAAAGTTTATACTTACCAATGCATAATGCTGTAAGCAGAGAGAAAATGGTGAAATAATCCCTGATGCAGAATAACAGGGTTCTTAATGAGACTTTATGCAGGTTCTTCATACAACAGCTCTTTAGTTTAAATATAAAATCATACAAATAGAGAGTTGGCAAACTCTATATATACACCGATATACGCAACCACTGGTAATCACATGTAGATTCATTGAGAATCCATTGTGGTATTTGTGGATAAAGGTTGTGTGCAAAGTCTGGGTAACTTTGTGAGCATATGAAATCTTCAGGAAGTTCAACTGACAGAGTTGGTCAAGCTAATGTCTTATCGTTTAAATCAGATGGAAAAGAGACGTAAGCATCAATCACTTGTGGCCCAGATAAGCGCTTTTGATTGCTCAGAAGTGAACTTCTTTTCAGTGATATTCTCTCTGTGTGAAAGTCTTCCTTTGTCTCACACTGAGACTGAGAAATCTTGTGCGTTAACAAATTTCACATGTGATGCATCAGCATTTTTTGACTTAACATTTTATTGAACAGTTCTTAATCAGGCCTAAACAGTCTTTCATTTTTCTCACTCAGTTATGCTCAGCTCCCAGCTCTGTAAGCCTGTCATCTACTTGTGCCTGTTTGAATCAGAGTAGCCCAAGTGAAGTCAGTGAGAATACTCTTTGGCTTAATAGCATTCATGATTTATAAAGTTTGCAGTGCTTGGAATAAGAGAAAAAATGAAGCTAAGATATGTATTAATCTAAGCTTTACCTATTTGCATAATTTAGATGGGTACTCTTTGGTTAAAGATAAATGAATGATGAACAACAGTTTAAAGACCTTAGAGGACTTCATTTTTAAATCTAGTTTTCTTTTACACATTCTTAAATGTTTAAAAAGCCTTGGTAACCAGATGATAGAAGAGCTAAGAAACACCATTTCATGTGAAACAAAAGGGGCTGTCTGCATGGGTGATATAATAAGGCTACAGGATTTCTGCTATGAAACTCTCTTTGGAATCTGTACTGACAATTCTTTAAATAGCAGCACTCTTTTATTGCTAATTTAATTATACCACATATTAGTTATTTACTTATTTGCCTTTACAAATAAATGTATGCAGAGTGTAGAATCAAGGAGGAAACACAGGAAAAATACGTAGAAAAAGTTAAATGGAAATAAAGAATAATAAATTCTCTAAGCTAAAGTTACACGTTTCCCTCTTTCACCCAGCAAGTATTTTCTCCCAAGAAAAGCCTTAGCCATTCTTCAGCTCCCTGGGAAGCTCAGTGTGCTGCTGTACATCTAGGAGGTGAGAGGTCCCCATGTCTTTTGATGATGTTTGCTGGTGCTTATACAACTTTACCTGGACTCACTGCTACAAAAGGATGCAGTCAGCTATTTTTGTGTGTTTTATTTGAAATGACTTGTAATTCCAGAAAGAGGAGTTGTAACATGAGGATCTATTTCTGCAAGATGTTTGATTAGGCTTCAGTTCTAAGATTGTAAACAGAAGCTTGAGAAGAACAAGAAGGTATCTATCACAAATATTTCACAGTAAGTATCTTTCTAGTGCTCAGAATAGCTTAGCTAAAATCATCAGTGCTTGTCTTACCATTAGAGGTATGAATTTAAGCAAAACCAGCAGAACCTAATTTCTGATTGCAGGCTTCAGATTGTCTAGTCTTTTGTCTTGGTTTCCTTGAAAATGGGATAAAGAGACAGTGTTTTGTTTTTTCTTGTGTTCATAACATTATCTGGCGTGCTCACTTATTCTTCACACTCACCTTCTTGGTAGGGTATCCCTTGCATTTCAACTACAGTTCCTCCAACTTCAGATAGCATCATAGCAAAAACTAAAATCTTCCTTTCACATTTCACACATCACAGATCACAAAAAAAGTGAGTGTTGGGCAACACTTCTGCTAGGCAAATGGTGTGCTGCTGTCTTCTAATAAAGATCACATATAACACATTGATAAGACACAATATAGGCTGAATAAGAAGGCATTTAGAACAAGCCACCTTCCCTCAAGCTATCAGTTTTCCTGATTTCTTTTGTTTTCCAAGGTTTTTGTGCCAGCAGCAGGGCAGGTGGCCACAGTTTGACATTCATAATCTAGAGGTTATCGAAGCCCTCAGTCAGCTACTGTGTGAACTACTGTTTAATGCTCTCATTGACTAATATCATTAAATGATTAGTTCAGCCATGCATTTAAGCCATAAGCGTGCCTGAGTACCTTTCTGAACCAAGGATTTGTGTAGACCTGCTCTTTGGAGACAGGGTACTTCTATAAGGTAACATTCCCTCAATATTAATGAACTATCTGAAAATTATTGAGATAAAAGTATTATTTCCACAGTGGAGGAGATGGAGGAATCTTCCTTTGCTTCTAGCACTGGCAGAGCATCAGTCTCTGGAGACTATTTATATAACAATGAATCAGAAACAGGAGTAGCTTCTCTCCCAGCCTCTTCCTTGTTGATTCCTCTCTCATGTATCTGTAGCCAGCACAGAAGCTTTGAGGAGAAACAGAAGAGAGTGTTTAATACCCAGTCTTCTAAAAACAATGGATAAAGGGAATTACATGTGGTCCCTGGTGAGATCATTAACGTCTGGCTGATGGAACATCTCAGGTTCATATGAAACAGAGTAACTTTAATTGTCCTCTCAGGATGGACTTTTTACCTCTTCCACAAAAATTCTGAACTTCGATATTTAGCTTTTAGAAAGAAAGTATGCATTGTACTTTGATTAAAATGCATTTAATACAAAACTGCTTCTAAAAATGCTTTTAATAATCCCCTTAAAAATTTTGCCTTCAGCTGTCTGTGACATTGGAAACTGAAAGTATTTTCTTTAGAGTGCCTTTTTTTTTTTAATTTGGAAAGTAGTTTGAGAATATACCTACTATTTTTTCCAGAACTTTTTTTACCTGAACAAAATAGCTGTTCACTGAAATAGAGCTTATTATCATGACAATGCTTCTACAAATCTATAGTCCCTATTATTATGAGAAATTGCCATCGGGAAACTGAAAGGATTTAGTACAGATTTCTGGAGATCATAGGCTTGCAAAATGAACCTAGTACTATCTATACACTTGTCTATGAAATATGTGACAGTATTTCTCATAAATGAAGCTAATCTTGCTAATCCATTTAGTCCTTTTGATATACCTTATTTATCTAGAACTACATCACAAATCCCACATTATTATGCAACTGCAATATGTGAGCATATCTGGGCTTGTGCATTTTTATGATTTTGCCTTTATATTCATTGAATCCATATGAAATGAAATAAACCAATATGAAGAAGGGTAAGGAATCTTGTTGAGGATTATCTGGCTGTTATTAGACACAAGACGAATGGTATTTTTTCTGTTCCACAGTCAGAGGAGTGTAATTTTAGGATGAGGTTTCTAGTGCAAATCTGTAATACCAGTCTTTCTTCAAAAAAGTTCTTTTTAATTCAGCTCTTTTGATGATGATCTCAGTGTTTTAGTTAGAATTGTATTTCTGTATGTGCTGTGTGCAAAGGGGCAATAGGGTGGAAGGCAGACCTGTGAGAACATGGGGAACAGATCTGTTCAGGACATTTGAGATGATTCTTGCAATATTTGTCCTCTTGCTTTTAATCCATCTTTAATGGAACCAAACAAAATCAATTAAACCAAATCAAACAGACAAACACAATGAAATAAAAAAACAACCAACCAACCAAAAAAAAAACCCCACAACAAAAGGGCTGTGTACAAGGTATTCATTTGTGAGGCCCTCATCCTCTCAAAGTAAAGTCCACATATTCAATTTCTCTGAAGAACAGACTTTCCAAATACCAAAGCTGCTCTGAAACGTATCTATTTTGTGAATATTTATGAAGAAAAACTGTGCCTGCTTTTGTTTGTTCATGATACACAGAGTCTGATTCTTTGTGTAATTTCTTCCAGAATTGTTAGCATTACTACTATTATCTATTAGGATATTGTCTGATATGCTGGAGGACTTTCAGATGTTTAGGTGTATTAATACTTCACTAAAAAGAGTCACTGAATATATATTAGATCTGTTCTTTCTTATTATTTTTCTGGCTTTGTAGTTGCATAGCAATTTTAATGATAGATACACGCTCAAGTTTCTTCAGCTTTATGTAGAAAGTATGTAACTGCAGAGGGAGTCATCTTAATCCTATGAGTTCTCGTAATTTCCCTTCTCAAGACAAGACTGGTTGGGTCTAAACTGTGGAACAGGGATGCCTCAGGAATATTTCCAGTCTTCTTGATCTGCAGAAGTATCTCAGTTAAATTTGGGCTCCCTGTTTTTTACTCTATGCTGCACTCCTCTTCCTTGATAAACATTAATTTCCTCAGGAAGAATTTATTTTGCATAAAAAGGAGCCAAGTTGCTCTAGCTAGGCTGGGGCTTCAGGACATACCATATTCTGCTGGTTAAATATAGACATAATTTTCCAGGATAATGAAGACCTTGAGCTTGTAATACCAAAAAAAAAAATCAACAAATTTAAAAAAAATAAATTAAATTCTGTATTTTGTTGTTCAAAAATCAGCTAGATTCTCTTAGTAAAGACATTAAAACCTATTAAAAAAATCACCCTTTCCTTTAATTCTTAATTTCTTCCCTGGACCCTTAGTCTGTCTAGGAGTTACAGTTGTGTTGTATTTTTCGATACAATTTCAGGCTGTTCACAGAAGCTGTGTTAAGGTTGTCACAGCAACCTAAGGCAAGAACTACCTTGCTTTTGCAGATTCTAGCTTCAAATCAAGTATTATTGCCAAATGAGGGGAAGCTAAACTTTGTGAAACTTTATAAAAGCCACATGCCTATTAATTCTTCTTGTTGCTATTGACCTTCTCCACTCGTAAGTGCTCAAAATCAGCAATTTCACTATATCTAATGTAACAGCCTACTCGTTTGGCTGTGAATAATATTTACTCAGCTGGATGAAATGCACAGCTCAAAGACCAAATGAGTTTGTGAAATGTTATCCAAAGGTACTTTCCTGTTCCCTAGATGTTTGATACAGAAGCAGGGACTAATGAGTCCCAAAGGGCAGACTCCCAGTCTATTTTTAGAGTTTATAAAATCCAGCAATGCACGTTTGTTCACATTCCATAGAGACTAGAAGAATAAACAAGTATGACAGTTCTGTGTATTTCTTTTCCAATAAAACAAAACAACAAAAAATGCAACTATCTCGAAGCTTTTCATTCAGCAATCAGAATTAACACCTTTGGATTTAGATCTCCAGCTCTTTCTTAGTTATCTTCCCTTCAATCCACATATCTGTGTTTTCCCCATATAGCTCTGTTTCCTATGTATATACAGAGCCTAATACTCATCCAGTTTCATCTGGATTTGTTTGTGCATCTATGACAGTATAGGAAAATCTTAAAGTGAATGGGAAAGCTTCTTTAAGAAGTGTAAATGAGCTTAGTTGTAAATGAGAACACGATCCTCTATTATGTCACAGGTGATTTTATCTCACAAAGATAATCCAGATAAAGAAATATAAATTAGTACAGGTGACAGATTTTTTTAAAGTAAACCTAATTTCCTCTCAGAAAGAAGTCATAGTCCTTGTGGCCCTATTGGTTTAAAAGTAGAAACTGACCCCATTGCATTTCTTTCCCCTAAAAAACTCTTGAATTGCCTTCTTCACTTAGTTTGGTTTTTATGGTGTTGTTTCTTTGTGGGTTTTTTTTGAGGAGGAGGGTACTCTGACATTCTGCTAGGCAGTGACTGAGTCACTAACACATATGCAAGCGGAAAATCTTATTTCTATACTCATGCATATACATATACACTTACTTTACCTTAAAGACAGCACTTTGACATTTATTTCAGTTTTAGTAGGTTGGCTTATTACCTGTATTGATCTCTTCCCTGTTATATGGTGCTCTCCACCATTCCACTGTTCAGAGCAACAGCTGATTTGAAAGAGCTTAAAGTCCTTCATCTTGCAGACTCTGTAGCAGAAAAGAGCTCTTAGATGACAGATGGTGAGTTTTTGCATAGAAAAAAATTTTAAAATATTTTTAAAAAAAATTCTATAATTTCTCTCTGCAGTTTGATTATGGTAGGGAATAAGAAATGTGATTTTCCCAGGAGCGTGAACATTACTATAAAAAGAAAAAAGTAAAAAGTGCAGTTTGCACATAAGGTCTGTCTTCTGTACATCTGTGTTCTGCAGCTGCTTTCCTACATTAAGAGACTTGACAGTTTTCTGTGTCTTGATCAATGACATACTACAATAAGGTCACATGGTATCTAGAGAGATAATGAGCAGGGATACTAATGAGATATCAGAATTTGCAGTTAATATGAGGAATTATTCTGTTTTCTTCTCTTGAAAACAGCAGAGTATTTTTTAAATAAAGTGTTCATGCACAGACTGGAAGGGAATGAACACAAATCTTCATTCTTTAATTCTTTGAATTTGAATGAGAAATTAAGTTATAATTGTTGGCTATTTTCATTTGTATAATGTAATTCACAAATTTTTAAAAATAAAGTGGTTATTGTACAGGCACCCAAAATCTTGTTCATGAGGATTCATCACTTTGAAATCATGAAAAGAACAGACTAGCAATTAGCTGTTGGGTTCATATCACCTTTGATGTAAAAGAGAGAGGAATGGTTTCTCATTTAAAGAAAGACAAAAGTACTATGCAGTAGTGCAAACTATAGATGTTTTCAGTCATAACAGTATATGAAACTTTCTTATTTATGGTCATTGCAATCAATCTCAACATTAAATTCTATTCTTAATCTAATCAAGTTCTATACTAAAAATAGGTTTTGGACCCAGTTGTGATTGAAAGGCTTTTCTAGCATCTCACTGTTTGCGTAATTAGAATTTTTTTTCTTATTTACAGCCTAAATATATTCATGGATACTTAACGTCTGTTTGTTTTTCTGGGATAGTCTAGGAGGTTAAATAGCCCCTAGTGGCAAGCTCTCCACCTAATGCTTGACTTGTGTTTATTGAGAGCAATCTTATTTCCTCCCAATTTGTTTTATTTTTATTTCTTTTTTTTTTTCTTTTTTTTTCTGCTAAGCTAACAAACTAGGCTGCTTTAAGTGTTCACTATAAATGATACCCTTAATGCAAAACCTGATATCTAACCTTCTTGTTACTGCTCTTGTGGTCAAGATGAAGAGCTAAGATATGTGAGCAGCTTTTAATTAGTTAACTTGAGTGTGGGTAGCAGTCTTGACAGTAATTTAGCCCACACCAAACTATTTATTGTTGTAATGGGACTGTTGACAGTACCTAAGCTTGTTAGGTTAAAGCTTGTATTCCTACACAGCACTATCTGTTATCTTCTGCAGTTTAGAGGTAACTTTGGCCTCCTCTCATAAGACCAGTGTGCTGTTCCCCTGGCATTCTAATAACCCTTCCTTGAAACCAGTACAACTTGGGTAATCTTTCTTGAACGTGACTGTCTGAAATGTCAAAAAATATTCCCAAGAAGTATATAATAACATCTTTATTTTCATGACCATATTCTTTTGAGTCTTTATATTAATTTGTCATTTCCCAATATCGAGCCAACATTTAAAGCAAAATTCCTTAGCAAAATATAAATGATCTTTCATTCTTGTATTAGTAAGTTTGATGATGTTTCTGTTGTTGCTACCCTTGAGGTTTCCCAGATCTTTCTTGTTTGTAAGTCCTTTCTTACTCTGCATTGGCAGATAGCTTTGTTTTACTGGCAAATTTCATTAGCATTTTTCCGAATTTCATGTTGCAGTCAGTAATGAAAAATTAAACAGTTGTAAGAACAGAAGAAATACCTTACTGAGTCAGGCCAGTGATCTGTCTAGCCCAGTGTTATGCTTTCAGCAGTGACAGTAGGAGGTAGCATTTAGGGAGCATATGTGCACCTCAACATTGACTGTGGTCCATGTCAGAACCAAAAATAATTTCTTAAGGTGATATCCCTCCAGGTTGATCCTATTCCCATGAAACACAGGAAATATTTTCCAACTTTCAATTATTCTGTGCATTCCTAAGTTTTTCTGTCTAACTAATGACTTCCCATGTGATACTAACAGCTATCAGAACAATTTGGATACTTGCTTCCATATTCTCATTTATTTGCATATGCTAAAATATATTCTTGTAATATGTTCAGCATGTTTTAGTCCAAATTCCATGAGGAGTTTTATAGATGAGCATCTTGCTTTTACTCACTACTTGAGGCAAATATCCTACAACATCCTTCCCCTTCAACTGATTCAATAGGGAGGAAGTCCCCCTTTCTCTAAGAGAGCTATAACAGTAAAGATGCAATGAGACCTAAAAGCAGCACCCTGGGATAACACAATACATGTTTTATGGGCATAAACCCAAATTTTTAGGTGTTTAAACTGGAAATGCAGCTTGTTTTCTTGTATCTCTGTTGCTCTTGAGTACTCTTTCTTGTTGCAGGACCTTTTAATCAATTTCAGTTTATAGGAAAATTAAGTGAGGATCTGATATGTGTTTAAACTCGCAGCTAGTCCTTAGAGAAACTAGTCCCTCTGGAGAAGACTTCTCCTGCCATTGGGGAAATCTGTGATTGTATAAGAGTCACAGTGATAACTGAGAGTAATGAGTTTATTTCTGATTGCTTCATGCTTTACTCTAGTTTATTTGGATTTAACACAAAAAGCCTTAGAATATTGTAAGACATCATTACAGGTAATCAAAAATGTTTTCTACCCTATTGACAATATTTTATTATGTAAAAGAAGTTTACATAGCACTATAGTTTTTAAGCTTCTGGGATACCAGGCTGAATGCATATGTCATCAGTGGGGCTGGTCAGCACACACGCCAGTAAAAGCATTCCTTCTGGTAGAGCTGGAGTTCATTGACACAGTAAATTTACCCTCGTCCTTCTTTCTTCCATCAACTTTGCTGTCATGCACAATCCTCCCACTCCAAAATGTATTAAAACCTCAATAAAATCAATCCATTTATGGTACATTTCATCTAGACTTTCACATCAACTTTTAGTTCCAAGAGACTTTTCACTTATCAAGAATTCTCTTGCTAACTTTTATCAATGTAAACCTTTGCTTTAGCTGCACAGGTGGACTTAATTCAAACTGTTTTGTAGCAAATAGCTGCCTAATTCCCTCAGCTAAGTGTCATCATGCAGCAGGTAACCATATATATATATATATTTATTTTTTTTTTAAATACACAGGGTGTTGAAAATTGAAACTGATTGTGCATATTAAATTTCCAGCCACCTCCAACTCATGGTCAGAAAGTGCTTTCATACAGCTCTGAAAAAAACAATCCAGATCTTAATTTTCCCACACTGTTGGCATGAGTGTTACCTGATTTGAGACCACCTCAGAAGCCTGAATATACACAGTATCATGGGATGCAGAGAGATGCACCCCAGGGTCCTGAGAGAACAGGCTGATGTAGTTACTAAACCATTCTCCATCATATTTGGAAAGTCATAACATCAAGCAAAGTCCACAGTGACTAGGAAAAGGGAAAACATCACACCCATTTTTAAAAAGGGTAAAAAGCAGAACCCTGGAGATGTAGCAACCAGTCAGCTTCACCTCCATGCCTGGTAAGATCATGGAGCAGATCCTTGAAGACTTGGAACTCAGTGAGGTGATTAGAGACAGCCCACATGGCTTCACCAAGTGCAAATCACACCTGCATAATCTAGTGGTTTTCTACAGTACAATGTCTCCATCATGGAATAAGGAGAGACCTATGATGTCATCTACCTATACTTCTGTAAGGTCTTTGATATGTTCCCCCACAATATGGTTGCTGATAAATTGGAGGGAGATGAGTTTGACGAATGGACTGTTAGATGCATAAGGAACTGGATGGATGGTTGCATCCAAAGAGTTATAGTAATGGCTCAATATGCAAATGGAAACCAGTAATGAGTTCTCAAGGGTCTGTAGTGGGATCACTACAATATCTTCATCAGTGACATACAGAATGGAATTGAGTGCACTCTCAGCAGGTTTGCAGATGACACCAAGTTGGGTGGTGCAGTTGAGTCACTGGAGGGAAGGGATTGAGGCATCCATTGACAGGCTGGGGAAGTGGGTCTGTGTGCACCTTATGAAGTTCAAGAAGGTTAAGTCAAATGTCCTGCACCTGGGTCATTCATACAAATTCATGTTAGTGATGTTCTGTCATCTGCCTCAACTGAGACACTTACATGGAGATCATTAATACTATGCTCTTCATTGTAGATAATGCTCATCATGTCCACTTTAAGAACAGGGTAAAAAGTGGTGGTTATTCCCTTACAAGCCACTTATTTGTTTTTCCAGTAATTTTGAAAGCACTGCAGGGAATTTGTACGTAGTGTTTAAACTTGCTATAAACTGGTCTGGAACTCCATGTAATTCTTCAGCTTTGCATAGTACTCCCCAAGACAGGCTTCAAAAAGTCAATTAATAAGAAGACATTTCTTGATTCTATTCTTGCTTTTATCTCATTACCTGTCAGCTTGTATACTTCAGACCAGTGACCCTTTAGCATATTCTGGGAGCATATTCTTTATCGTCTGTTTAATTTAAAAATGCCTTTAACCTAATGATTATTAATTCCATCAGGATTTTTCTCATCACTAATGATAAGCTTCTGCCTCTAAACTTACTTGATCATCAAGGCCCATGTTCCAGTATTGTCTCAATGACCACATTTACCTGTCATCAAATACTTCTTGTGATTTTTTTCTAGCCCTTTGGTAGAATATGTCTTTTTGATTTTAACAGCAGTGTTGATCTGATATCTTTACTTTCAGGTTTCATACTTAGAATAGATGCTGTTCTCTATTTTTTTTTTCTGATCATGGTCCAAAACTGACATCAATTTTGTGTCTCATCCAATGTCTAGAATACTCACATCAGGATACACTGTGGACCTCGGTGCTTTCTCAAAATGCTCCATATGTACTCTAAGCACCTTTTAAATATTTACATTCAGATCAGTGGTCTCTTTTCTTCTAATTAACTTAAAATTTCTGTGCACTCCTTCCATGGAACCACATTTTATTGGAATGTAAGGAAAATAGGATGCTTTGCTTCCAGACTGATGCCAGGATCTTATATTCAGGATACTGGAAAAACTGAAACCAGTTCTATGAAATACAGTGCTATGACTCAGTAGCATCTGGGAGAAAGAATACATTAAATACAAGAAAGGTTACACAGAGTTTGCAATGTAGTTTCAGTGATGTACACTAAGAAAGGAAATTCTTGCTTTCAAACCTGAGCCACCCTATCTTGTCTGCCTTAAAAAGGAGGTGGGTGGGAGCCAGGACTGATGCTTTTATGTTCTCAGCATTTGATTGAGCTTGTCACCTGGGCAAATTTCCTGCATCCAACAGGCTTGGCACAGAAACTGTTAATCAAATAAAAGTGCTGTATCTACACGTCCCTTTATCTCATCCCTACTTCAGAGTATCCCTGTGTAGTCCTCTTTTTTCTTCTTACACAAATATCTGGACATACTAGACAATATCTTTGCTACAATTGTTGTGATCTCTTTGTTCCCAGTGCTCCAGTTGGAAAGCTGTAACAATAAAGCTCACTGTTGAGATGGCTAGAAACCATATTTGCAGTTAAAGACAGACACAGGTTTTATAATATTTATTTTTATTTATTTATTGGACCATCATTGTCCTTTAAATCATATAGCTCTTCTATTTTTTATCTTCCTAGTGTATTTATAAACAACTGTATTTTTTTTCTTATCTTTGATCTCTTAAACAAAACAAGTAAAACTTTGTGGGTGTCCTCATAAGATCCTTTTTTGACTCCTTAGTCTCATAACCCTGCTCTGTTTTTGTTCTAGCGTAATTTTTTTTTTCTTTTTCTTTTTTTTTTTTTACAATGGTCATTCAGAAACATACACAGTTTTCTGGATCAAATTTTTTTCAAAATGCTAACAACAGTTGCTTGCCTCTGGTAGAAATACCAAATTGGTTGGATTATTGTAGGATTGAATTTGCTTCATTCTATGGGTAGTTTAGTGTTATTTCACAATCAGCTTCTACATTCAGGTCTAAATCTTTTGTCATTTCCAGCAGAATGGAAGAATTACCAGTTCAGTTAAAGTTTTGCAAATCTGTACTAATACATACTTAATGCTACCCTAAACATTGAAGTCAGACAGTTCTTCCTGTAAAATATTCTGTGTCTCTAAAATCAGCATGATGATGACTCTGATTTTGTCTCTGCCAGTGTGACACAAAGAGTGCTGTTCAGAGACTCCTGAGGTCTATAGCTTTATTTGAAAGAAATATAGCAAAATGTTTCATTCAGCTGGGTAGTTACCCATCACTACCTGTTTTCCATCTTCTTTTGAAGCAGTTCCTTATTGACCTCACAATTTTCTTCACCTTCCTAGTATAAGTGAAAATTCCTAATACAAATTCTATGTTATGTCTGGCCAAAAGCCAGGGGTGCAATTTTCCATCTTTCTTTTGTCTAGATATGCAGATGTCTCTTTGAAGACAGATAGCAGACTAGTCTGGAGTGAATGATCTTTTTTACCAGAGATCCCAGATTTGATGTGTAGATTTCTGGCTGTGGAAGAGACTGTTGTGTGTCAAATGATAGTGACAAATTACAGTGCACTTACAGCTGATTTGTGAGACATTATGTCATTGGTGCTATCCCTTTGCTTCCAAAAAACTTAATTCTGGGAGGATTACTTGATGAACAGGCAACAGTTACTCTCTCCCATTTGCCTTTGGGTTTAGTGTTTATCAGAGAGATAACATGGTAGACACTAGGGTAATAGATTTAGATTAGCTTAAAAACATATTTAAATGGATTGGTACATGCAGATTTTGCTGTGAATATCAACATCTCTCTATATATTAAATATATATATTATATATTAATATGAATGGCATCAAATGTACATATTACGTACATATGTTAATGTATATTATATATATATAAAATTATATGTATATTCATATATACAAATATAAATTCATATTTATTTGTCCTGGTTTGAGTTAGTACAGAACAATTTTATTCAGTGATTTTACTTTCCTACTGTATTTTTCTAACTAACTGCACTTTCTGAAGTTAATGGCATATTTTCACAGAGAGTGTCTGCTCCTAGCAGTGATAACACTCGATGTTTAGAGTTACTACTAAGGATTCACATGCAGAAAGTTTCTTGCTTATACTTGCTCCTGTGCAGACCAAGGCCACTGCTGGATCTTGTGAACTACACTGGGGGTACAGAAAGTAAAAGACCACATCTGCAGGGAGGAGCGGACAGGACAGCTGGTCCTAAATTGACCAACAATGGATTCCATTGCATATACGTCATAGTCAGTATAAAGCTGAGGGATCGTGAGGGTCAAGCTCTCTTTTTCAATGGGTGGTGTCCGAGGAAGACTCTGTCTCTTCTGCCTTCTATCCTGATCCATGTGTTCCAGAATCCAGCTCCACAAACCAGCTCTTGAATCCAGTTCCTGTCTGCTGCCAAGTCCCATCTGGGACTTCCCCAGCGCTTGCCCACAGCATTCGTGGTGTTGTAATTTCCATCAGAGTGAGTTGAGTTCAATATCAGTTTTGTATATATTTCATGTTATTATTTTCATTAAAGCTATTTTAGGGTTTTTTCCCAATCCATAAGTCTCTCTCTCTTCCCCCTTGGGGAAGGGATAGGGGTAAATAGAGAGTGTCTGTCACTTGTTAGCAGCTGGACCAGCTCTAAACCTTGTCAATAATAATAGACAGTGATGGGGTAGGACTGACTCAGGTAGGTTTTTTTACTCATAGAATCATAGAATGGTTTGGGCTGGAAGGGACCTCTAAAGGTCATCTAGTCCCACCCCCCTGCAGTGAGCAGGGATATCCTCAACTAGATCAGGTTACTCAGAGCCTGACCGTGAATATCTCCAGGGATGGGGACTCAACTATCTCTCTGGGCAGTCTATTCCAGCATTCCATGACCCTCCTGGTAAAGAACTTGTTCTTAACATCCAATCTAAATCTACTCTTCTCCAGTTTAAAACCATTGGCCCTCATCTTGTCACTACAGGCCTTTGTAAACAGTCCCTTTCCCGCCTTCTTGTAGGCCCCCTTCAGGTACTGGAACGTTCCTATTAGGTCTTCCCAGAGCCTTCTCTTCTCCAGGCTGAACAACCCCAGCTCCCTCAGCCTGTCTTCATAGGGGAGGTGTTCCAGCCCTCTGGTCATTTTCATAGCCTTCTGCTGGACCTGCTCCATCAAGTCTGTGTCCCTCCTCTACTAAGGGCTCCAGAACGGGACACGGTGAGTTCTCACCAGAACAAAGTGGCAGCATCACCTCTCTTGATCTGCTGGCCACGCTTCTTTTGGTGCAGCTCAGGATGCCATTGACCTTCTGAGCTGCAGGTGCACACTGTCTGCTCGTGTCCAGATTCTCGTCCACCAGCACCCCCAAATCCTTTTCTGCAGGGCTGCTTTCTATCACTTTATCCTTATCACCTTATAGTTACACAGCCTCCAGAGTCCTCACCAGTTGACACATTTCTTTGTGGGGACAAGTTCTAGCAGCTGGCTGACCATTTCTGAAGTTTGGGTGATAGTATAACTGGTATGCAACATTTTCATACTTTTTCTGAGCAATTCTTCAATATACTCATGGAAAAAATATGTTTGTTTTTATTCCACTCTAAGTCTCTCTGAATTTAAGAAATTGAACTTTATAATATCTGAGTGTGGCATAAAAATCTGTGACAGTGTCTTTAAATCTCAATGCTTTTTTTTCTCTATTCATCTGATTCATTTAACCCAGTTTATCTAGTATTTTCATATAATGTTTATGACTAATAACCTTATTTAAAGTGTTTAAACTAGCATTTGATTCACTTATCTTATCTGCTCAGAAAGAGGTAACATTCACCAGTTCATATTATAGTTAGTTATTGTATATGGCTGTCTCCAGTGGTATGGCATTTTGTGGTAGTTACTCAAGTTACCTTTACACAACAGCAACTTTTTTTTTTTTTTTTTTTTCCTTGTGGAGGCTTATTTTCCCTAATTAGTCTTCATTAATTTTGAAAAGGTGATTAATGCTATGTGAGTGAGTGTTCAGCTGTGGCTACAGGAGGCCGAAAAGAATATGGTAATTGAATACTCTTTCTGTCTCACTGCTGCTGAAGAGGAAAAGAAGTGAAATGATAACTTCTAATATCTGACTACAGGAAGTTCTTGATGCATATATTTGATTTTGCTGCATGAATCTTCATTAACCTAGTATCTGCTCACACACTGTGAGTCTGGCATAGAAAAATTTCAATATACATCTTTATCAGGCAACCCAAGTAGTGCTTAAAATCCTTCCAGAGATAGACTGGATCTTTACTGCCTCTGTTAGGATTTAGATTCCTAGAAGAACCTACCCAGATGAGGCATTTATAGTATCTATACACACTTCAAAGAGTTGAAATGTGGGTTAGGAGTATATATGTGTAGAGTAAGGGTAAACTGAAATTGATTCCAAGCAGTATATCTCATGAACTAACAATTTTAGGACAAATGATACAGTTCTATCTAGAACACCCAGAATCCATGTTCTTGGACCTATATATTCTTTATTAACTGTTGAAATACCAGGTTAGCCTTGCAGCTTTTCATTGAATGCCTCTGTTTCACCTCTATCATTGTATGATTGCATCTGTGTAAGGTTTGCCATATATATCTATTTGTCATTACATTATTTCTCATGTGATGGCAGGTTTTCTATCTCCATTGCATCTAAATTCTGGAATGGATAACTAGGAACACCTAATAATGAATTATCTGTCAGCTGAAAGCTGAAATTGTGCAAACAAACCCTGACTGAATTGTAAATTGTGATACAGACTCCCTCTGCTATCTGGGCCAGAATTCTTTGTTAGGGACTTCTAGTTCTCTTTAATTTTCTTCTGGAAGGGGGAGGGAAGTGGGAGGTTGCACTTGAGTTTCTGTTTTGCCATGGGGCTCATCATACTAAAATCAAGTGGGTGATTTCAGTACAAAGCTTTTCGATTATGCAACAAGAAATCATGTAATAGCACAATTGCTTCAAATCCATGGAATTATTTTAATTAACTCACAGTAATGCTTGCCTTTAATGCATCCAAAAAAACTGGCAGAGAAATTATGCAAATTAGGAAAATGACATTGAAAATGTTGTTAGATATTATCTGATTTTTCTCCCTAGGCACTCTGGAGTCCATTGTTGCCTGAAATGACTGTGGCTACAGGATTAGCATCAATGAGAAATGAGGTTCAGGATATTCATATGGCTCAAGCAAGGAATACAAAAGAGATGGTATTGTGATTAAACTAAGATTAAGTCAAGAAATGTGACAAGAAAAAGGCTGTACAGAAACCAGTAGCAGCTTGTAGAGGTTTACCAATAATTTCTCTGGTGATTTGTTAACTGGACTGAGGTTAGAGATATAGCCACTCTATAAGAAGCTGAAGTTTCAGGGTGAAACAATAAGATTTTTTTGATTTTTTTTTTTCTGGGAAAATAATTCAGGCAAGGAGGTTCCAGTAGATTAAATAAACCATCTGTGATACACATCCTGGGGCAAGAGAGAGCCATTTCAGCATGCATACAGCTGTATTTCTTCAGTGTCTGTGGGAAATTTCACAATGATGCAGAGAAATGTTTAACAGAGGAAACTTGCATTCAAACAGGCATGCTCCTGTGAAAAGCTTTGATTTTGAGGAGTCATTTTTTTTCATCATCTGTCTTCCTCCCCAAAAGACTCCACTGCTTTAAAAAACATCCTTCAACCTTTTCAGATGTGAGTATGTTTATCAGAAAGTGAAGGAATTGTACCCAAGGAGATCTATTCCATTCTGTAAAGGAAGTGGTGCTACTGCTTGAGCTCAAAGAGCGTCATGGGTGGTATTTTTAGAGCTCCTTGGATTGTCTGTATTAAATATGTGTATACAGGTAATGTTACTTCTTTGTCAGTGGTGCTGTATTATACAGCCAAACATCCTAACATGTTATATAAGAGACTTTTATGCACAGCAATAGACTGAAAACTATCAGCTATTTCTAATTTGTGTTAATACCGTGAAGTCAGAATATTTGACAGGAAAGAAGCCAACTGAAACTACTTGTTACTCATGAGCACCACTATTTATTAAGCTAACACTTTTCTCATTCAGTGCCATGTGTCAAAAAAATGCATATTTTAATGTCAAAAACATTCCATCTGTTATCAGGATTTTTTTTTCAAGCGTTTGAAAGACTGTGACATTACAAAAATGTATCATATTTTATCAACACTATTATTGTTCCTTGTAGATGACTGTGAAAAGGCCACTGTTTTGCTAGAGGCTACCAAATACTGCTCTTTGTGTCATAAGTCACAGTAATTTGAAGTAATGATGACAGTTATCTTTGGAATATGTTTTACTTTAGGTGACCAGAATTTTTATGGTGTACTTGGCAGATATTAATTTAAGAAAAGCAAAAGCACCATCTGATTTATTTTTGTTACAGGTGAACCCTGCAATTTAGCTCTTGTCAGCATGCAAATTAAAATTGTCTTATGCTATTTAGGTTGGTTATATAGCATTAATGTGATTGCTTATGCTCCTTCTGTTTCATGGACTTGAAGTGCTCATTTGAGGCTCGTCAGCAATGAGCTATCTTTGGTGACAACTACTGTAAATGTAATCTGGGGAAATTGATTTAAGAAACCAGAGCTTTTCAAGGTACATGCTTTCTGGTGTTGAATTCCAGTCCTCTGTGAATTTATCAGAAACTTATTTAAAGATGACTACCTGTAAAGTTTGTGGGCTGCTACCTATCCTCATCTTGCTTCAAACAAATATGGCCTCAGTAAGAATGAAAGAAAGCATTTGCTAGCGTTTCAACCTCTATTGAAAAAAATCCCAAGTGTGTGTTAGAGGAGATTGTTTAGAGCAAAGCAGAAAGAATGAGAACTTTGCATTATGAAATCCACGACATTCAGAATTTGGTGGGTTTTTTTTTGTTTTGTTGTTTTTTTGTTTTGGTTTGGTTTTGGTTTTTTGGCTTTTTTTGTTTTTGTTTTTGTTTTTTTTTTGTTTGGGGTTTTTTTCCATTTTGGTTTGGGTTTGTTTTTTAAATAGGTTTTGGAGATTGTATCAGTTTTCTTACTGAGAGGCAGTGAGCTTCACTCAAACTTGAGACACTGAGCATTATACTAAAGTAAAAATTTTTTTTCCTCCATGACTATCGTTCTGTCTCTTTCCTCTTTCCCTTTATTTGTAGTTTTATGACAGAGGCTATGGAAGGGCCAGGATATCTGTTGGTTTAGACCTAATCTCTAGGAGGGATGGAATTCTTCCTACTCTACTTGTAGCTGGTGGAATGAATGGTGCTGTCACTCATTTCTTTCAATATTAGTCAGTAATCAGAAGATCATATTCTTCAGGAAATTCTGAAATCCTGAAGATTTCCTACTTTTGAGGGAATAAAAAAGGTGAATTTTGAAGGGATTTTTTTAATTAATGACAACATTTACTTCAAATCTTTAGAAGGTGAAATCAAACCTTTGAGCTTGCTGTGTGGAGTTTCGAGGCCAGTTGTGGCACTCTGTTGGTGCTGTTAGGAGCTGGGAGTCCTAAAGTCACAAGGAGCAACAAATGAGTGAGGAGTTTTTCAGCCAATCAGCTTAACTGCAAAGGTATCCAGCCTTCTATTGCTTCCTCCATATGGGAGGGGAAGCTGGCTTGGTCTGGAGTTTATGGGTTTCCCAGACACCTTGTTACACAGCTTTTCTAATACCAGGGCTTGCAAACCCTGTGACAGATGGAGTATTGGCACAAAAGTAGCAAAAACTTCTGTTTTCCAACACAAGGACATGGCGCATGTTGAGACTGCCCTGGAATCAGGGAAAGTCAGGCCAGCCAGCATCTGTGAGATGATGCACTGACAGAAGCGTGACAGATTCCTAGCCAAACTCTGTGTGTAGTTCAGTGAGAGTTTTTGGAAAACACTGTTTTCAACAAATTGGCTTCTTGCATGCATCTCAGTAGTAGCCAGGAAATTCTCCATCAGTTGTAGATCAGAGGCCTCTGTGGGGTCCCACAGACTTGGGCTTGTCACTGCTTTTGCTAGAGGTTCACATGGTGCTCCAGGGTGCATGCATGTGGGAAAAGCATTCAGTGGTGGAATATCATGTGGAAAATAAGTGGTTTCATGGGAAATAAAAAAAAAAAATAATTCAGCTTTGCCGAAGTGAGACTGGAAAAGATACAAATGATTGAGCACTTGGAAGGCTGGGACTCCAGCCTTTTGAAAATGCTGCCTTCTGCTTCATTCATATCAGATCCAGATGGTGTGGGTAATGTTTTCCAGTTTCTCGGCAAGTCAAGGGCTGAGACAGCAGTAAACAGCCTGACGTTTAAGTTGTAAGGAGAGCAAATATAAACTATGTGGAGAGAGCAGCACACCGAACACTTGGAAGGTATTCCTCTGTCTCTTTTATTATGGAATTTACCCACATTGTTTTTCAAGAAAATCATAGCTTGGGTCAAAGTCAGGCCTTCCTGCAGAAGCTCAAGAGCCAAGAGCACTTCTTAGCAGAGGCACATACGCAAGTACGTTCTTGACCTCTCCTCTGACTGCAGCCAAAGTCAGAGTGATGCTTATTTTGGATGTTGCACTGTGTTATGGCACCAGACAATCATGTTTGCAGAGTATCTGAAAACTGTGGCTTTTTATTATCACCTTTTCTTAAAGGAGCATGCATTGTATTTATTTCCTTCCTCATATGTAGGAAAATTCATATGATAGCATTCTTCATATCTTAATTGTTCCTGATGGTAGACCCTTTCTTACTCCCTATCCATGAGAAGATCAAAGGTAGTGCACAGCATAGCTCTCATCATCAAAGTAATTAATCACTAGGTTTGGGATACATAATATTCACACATACTTTTTAAATACAGGGAAAGATTCAGATTTATGACACTAAATGATCAAAATAGTCTTTCCTGTGTGGAGATGTTTCTGACAGACTGTGGAGCTTGTTAGCTTGACTCCAACAGTTAATGCCAGTGTTATGCCTTTATGAAATCTATGGGACAGAAGGCAATATTTGGTCTGAAACAATTTGTACATGGTTTATAGCTAAGAAAAATGTGGTTATCTATCAAATCCAAAGCATCTTTGTCTTTCTGAGTGTGTTGGTAGCAGACAAATCCCATATGAATGACCATGGGACATTAGCTTCAGTTTAAGGAATAAGAAAGCATGGTTGTTTTAATTTAGCCAGTCCAATGTTTTGGGTGTTTCATGTTTCTGCAGTGAGGAAACCTGATCAAAACATCATAGATTTTACTCAATTGAACAACCAGATTCTACATGGTTAACTTTAGATTAGCTTCTTTGGTAGATCCACATAAAGAAATTTCCAAACAATTCTGGACCATTCTAATGGTAAGTGCAGGGAAAACATTATGTAAATGGTAACCAGAGTAATTTAGCATGTTTTCTTAATTTATTTAACAGGAGGCTGTGACAATCATAGTGCCACACATTTCTTAAATTTTAGCCTTGGCAAATGACAGTTGACTTGAAACAAATAGCACTGGAAAAATTAAAGACATTTGTGCAGTAATTTAAGGCCAGAAATACAGTCAGTGGAAGTGACCATTTGAACATGTATCAGCATCATAAATAGCACTTCAAATTTAGTTTGCCTTCAGTATTATATTTTTTCTCAGATCTTATTAAAAACTGTCTAAAATAATACTAAAAAAAATATTTGACATGCTGTTTACCTCCGGTTGTGTACGTTTGTAGCACTACAAAATATATATATGTGTTTTTAAATCAAGTCTACTATCAGTCAAGGACCCAAACCTCTTCACCATTGAGAGATACTAGAAAGATCTCCCTTTGGTGGTTTTTTTATTTGGTTGGTTTTTGTTGGTTTTTTTTTAGGGGGAGCTATACTTGAAGACACTTTAGAAAAATACTGAAGTTGCTGTGAGTGTTAAAAGACTGAACTATGTTGGCAGTGACTGTTCCCCATCAATCAAGTTGAAGGAACACAATGTTTATTCACTCCCTGAAGGCTTATGCTCTGTGGAGAGCTGAGCAGAGATGCCTTGTTAGAGGAAGACCCTGATTTCTGACCACAGGATGGGGGCAGTGAGGTTAAAGCACATCACATCTGCCATTCCTTTTCATGTCAGCCCAGTGGGAAAACAGACAATGACCATAAAGATGTATGTGTTTCAAAAATGTATTTCAAACAAAGTCAGGCAGCAACCCTTTGTAAGATTTGTGGAGTCTGAAGTATGTGTGATTCTGAAGCAAAGGGTTGCCCTGTAACTCCTAAAGAATATAAAAGAAAACTGTTTTTTCAACACTAGTCAAAAGAAACTGAAAAGACATGAAGCCTCAACAGTCAGTGCCTTTTGTCCTCTCTGTTTCACACAACTGATCACGGACAGACCACTCGGGCACACACACTTGGGGGCTTGTATGGGTATGAGAGTCTGTGCAAAAGAAGGCGGTGAGTGAGTCCAAGTGGGTAAAATTAACTGGCCTAGAGATTTTGTAAAGTGAAGTCACCCCTCAATTCTCCAATCTTGTCCTTGAGTTTTGTTGCACTAATTTTTCCAGGTCAGTTTTACAGCTAATCTGTATGATGTTGATGAAGAATGAAGCCAGTGTGAGAGAGAACACTGAATGCTCCCACTTTTTCTGTAGCAGCTTCTCTGCCCAGAAGTGTCAGATGAGGATCTCCTATGAAAGCACCCTCTGAAGCTCTACTTTGGCTGCAGAGCGTGCTGTGGAGCAGGGATGAAGGCAGTCAAAGAGATTTATGGGTCTTACTGAAGAGCCCCTTTAAAGTACCTTCCACACACATATTCCTGGCTATATCACAGTGAATTTAACTTAGGAATCTATAAGTAACTAAGAATAATAGAGTCTGATTTACTGCTGTGTCACTCTAACTCTGGACTCAATTGAGTTACACAGGCACAAAATTCAATAGTGAATAAATCCATAATATGTGCCTACCCATATAAGTAATTTCCCAAGAAAATGTAAGCATCCTCAGTATGATCTCCTTCATAAATGGCAAAACCAGAAAAATGAATTCTGCTTATGATCATTGTCATACATCCAGAGACACATTTGAAACTGTTTATTCTCTGCAACATAGATCTTACTATACACAATCCATCAAGTAGGATATTGTCTGAAAAGGAGTGATTGCAGAACTATTTCCAATACTTAACCTGTTTAAAGATTTCTACCCAGGATAAAGCACATGTAACTCAGCTTCTTCTCCTGGCTGAACTCATCATACTGACTGTAAGTAGATTATGGTAATTATGATCAAAATTGCAGGAACTTTCTTTCTAATTAAAATGGAAATAGAATTAACAAAACAAATATGTAACAAATTGTAGTAAACTAAAATAAAATCTGCATAGTGCTGCCAGAGGTTCTCTCATGATGACATCATGAGCATGAGCAGGAAGGGTAGGCTCCTTCCTGGTGTTTATCAGCAATGGACAGAGTGAAGAGCAACAGGCTGCTCTCCACCTGGCAGAGAACTTAGCCAGGAAGTAATGTTTTTTGCATTTCTTTGAAATTCAGGTTGTGCAGCATTTCTGTTGTAAATGTGTTAGTGCTGTCTGGTTGATAGAAAATGAATGGAGAAAAAGCAATTCACATTTATCCTGAAAGGGTATTTTAAGCAATTGGAACAGTATGGGAGGAATCAAGAAGACTTGAAGACAGGGACACTGGAACAGTAGGGAAAGGCATAGAAAAGAAATCACATAAAGAGCTGGAGCAAAGCTGTGAGCTGGAAGGATGCTGGATGTCCTGATAAATATATTTGATAACAGAAGGCTCACTTTTTATGGAGACAGTGAATTCTATTACAAAATGGTGTAAAAGTGTTCTGACAAACAATTGACCAAACGAGGGTTTCAGCAACAGTTTCAGCTAGGAGTTTGATTGTGAAAAAAGAAAAAAAACCAACACCAAATCCATTAGTGGAAGATACCTGCAGCCTACATTCAGTGTTTCAGGGAACGTAAAGGAGCTTCCTCAGTCACAGACTTTGAGGCTCACAACAGGGCTGTTATCAAATATAGTTGTGGAGTTCACTCTTCCAGCATATCTCCTGCTGCTGCAGATGCTGCACCTTGTCCTAGACTTCCTTTGTTGCTTGAAAGCACCTATGTTACTGGTCTATGAACAAATACTACCTTTGCTTATGTTTTGCTTTATGTTTCTCCATGCTTTTCCTCCTACAAGAGGAGTAGATACCTGGCTCTGACCCATCCAGATGATGATCAGAGCTGTTTGCCAAGTGTGCAGGGCACATACTGATAAAAGGGGGAATAAACATTCATTCTCTTTATGAAAACAGTCAAAGGAAGGAAAAATTAAAAACAAGGCCTGTGAATGCTAACAAATGAACACACCCCTGCATCTGGGCCAGGGGTATTATCAGGCATTATATTGATTTTAACCATCATGTGTCGGGTAACCTAAACCTTTTCTATTGGTTCCACTAAAGAAGATATATAAAAAGACTCCAACTGCATCACAAAAAAAAATTCCAATTCAGAATTAAACTGAGGAGCCAATACCTTGTATCACTATGGGTGAGAGTCTGGTTTGTCCTCTCATAAAACCTATTTACCAGCCTTTGCCTCAGGCAAGTCTTCTGTACCAGTGTGAACTCATTTCTAAAATACTACACAATATAGGTGGCAAAGGGGTGTTGGTTTTATTTGAACTACCTGAAGTGTGAACTCACTGGGAATTTTTTATCTGACAGTATTTTCTCTTCATGAACTCCAGATGCTTCTGAAACCACCCTGACTTAGCCCATGTTCTACACTTGTTCTCTTCACTGTGACCCAACTTCAAAGGGTGGATTACCCTCCTCTTGGCCAGAGAGATGAGAGAGGGTTTTGAATTCTCTCAGGAGGAAAAGTGGAGCTTTTCCAGAAGTACCCTAACATGACAGATGAAAAATAGTGCACTCTGTCAAATCAAAAGACCTCTGTTTATGTAAAGACTAGCAATTTATGCCCCAAATACAACCAAAGAACTGTTTTGTTAAGAGACTATGTGAATATTTTGAATCACTCCTTCATAAAAGGCTTTTAAAGGGTATGGTCTACTTTATTCAGCAGCCAACGCATTGCCACTTCCACTGTCACTGAAGCTCAGAATTAGCATTAGCAATGAAAAATTGCTTTCTCCCTTGAAATGAAGCATGGTGAAGTACGGAGCGCATTCAGAGAGAGTCTCAATCTGTAACAAATCAAGAAAACCTTGATTTTACTAAACTGCAGTCTTTTTGGCTGACTACTTTGCACCACAGTTTGCCTAAGCTCACTGTGATGCAAATCAAATTATGACTTAAAACTTACTTTTTGTGAATATATATTACTTAGCAAAGTAAATTCAGATCCATACTGATTCCACCAGCTTCTCACTACACACAAGTGTTTGACTGTCTAAATCTTGCAATTTTCAGGACAAGCCACCTGGATTATATTAAATGTCTGAATCTGGACTTTTTAGATCCAATTATTGTATTGATAATAGCTCTGAAACTCACTTGAAATGCTTATAAAAATCAGGATTCATTCAGAAAATCTGTATTAAAAATAAAACCGAATGGACATTACTGTTTGGTTTGGGGTTCCCACGTAACATATATAATTATTTGTTTTACTGGGGAAAGATGAAAAAATATATTTTCAATTACACTAATAATAGTGATTAACTGGTTAACAGTGGACCAGTCAAAGTACTATCATGATATATATTTGTTATTTAATCTTGTATTTGCTGCAGTCATTTTATCTTCCTTTTTTTTTTTTTTTCTGAGATTCTTCTACTTTTGACATTTCAGTTTCTTACCTTATGGCTTAGGCAGGTAATCACTCAGCACAACAAATAACAGCATTAATTTGCTTCCATTTGCTTAGCACTTGATGCCTATTTGAGAACCTTTACTTCATACTGATTTGTTGAAATGTTAGTAGTTCTTTACTCCATGTAGATATTTCTTCTGTTCATCTATTTCAGTGAAAATACTTTTTAGTTCTAATTTTGAAAGCTATTTCCTGTACTACTCGAGTGTCCTGCGTCAATGGAGAAAATAAACGTGGACTCTAAGTTCTTTTTAAATAACTAACAACAGACACTGATATCTTGCAATATCATCATCTTGTCCACTAAGCATTGTTATGGAATATTTGGAAATGGTAAAATTAATTCTGAAATTATCTTTCACTATCAAAGAATTACAGACTCATACAACCATAGAATGACTTGGGTTGTAAGGGGCCTTGAAAGATCTTCTAGTTCAAACATCTTTCACTAGAGCAGGTTTCTCAAAGAACAATCCAGACTGACTTTGAATGCTTCCATTAATAAGACATCCACAAGTTCTCTGGGCAGCCTAGTCCAGTGTTTCAGCACTCTCATTGAAAAAGTTTGTTCCTGATGTCTAGCCTAAACCTACCTTCTTTCCGTTTCAAAACATTGCCTCTTGTTTGGTCACAAGAGGCCTTGGTAAAAAGTCTCTCTCCATCTTACTTGTAAGCCCATTTTATACATTGAGAGGCCTCAATATGGTTTCCTCAGAGTTGTCTCTTCTGGGTGAACAACCCCAACTGTCTCAACCTTTCCTCATAGGAAATATGTTCAAGGTCTCTGATCATTTTCATGGCCCTCCTCTGGACTCCAACAAGTCCAGGTCTGTCTTGTACTGAGGATCCCAGAACTGAATGCAGTGGAGTGGTTAGATTAAAGATTTTGTAGCTCAGGTATTAGTGTGTTTTTTTTTTCTTTTTCCTTTCCTTTCCTTTCCTTTCCTTTCCTTTCCTTTCCTTTCCTTTCCTTTCCTTTCCTTTCCTTTCC
>WTSP01014544.1:23953-39220 GCA_025331215.1 Actenoides lindsayi | reverse complement strand
GGAGAGCTCCTTCCTCCGTGTGCCGGCTGCTGTGAGGCCGGGGGAGTGACCCGCGGGCTGCGGGGCGGGGCGGCCGGAGGGGACCGCGCTCCGCACAGGCCTAGGCCTGATGGGGCCGGCCTGCTGAGCTCTGCCGCGCTCCTTCCAGGTATCCCCGCTCGCTGCCTGTGCCTCGGCGGCAACTCGAACGAGATGCAGAACGACGCCGGAGAGTTCGTGGACCTCTACGTCCCTCGGAAATGGTGAGCGGTTCCCGTCAGCGGTGGGGGTGCCGCTGGGGGTGGCGGCTCTGGAGCGCGGTTACCCCCGAGGAGCTGGGCCCTTGGCAGGGAACCGACCAGAGGCCGGTACAGACTCTGCAAAAGCAGGCTTGTTTCGGTTTGTAGTAGGGAATTTTCTATCTGTTTCAGTATTTTTAAACGTTTTATGTAAAATATGTATAGCAAGACTAAAGTTGAAGAGTATGCTGCTCATCTTCTGTTGCACAGCTGTCAGCCTTGCAGCGACAGGTCATAGAATTATAGAGCTGTCTAGGTTGGAGAAAACCTTTAGCATCATCAAGTCCAGCTCTTAACCTTGCACTGCCAAGTCTACCGCTAAATCATGTCCCTCTGCACTGCATCTCTGTGGCTTTGAAACTTTTCTAGGGATGGGGACTCCACCACTGCCCTGGGAAGCCTGGGTTTCACAACCCTTTTGGGGAAGAAATTGTTCCTCAGCTCCATCCTAAACCTCCCCTGGGGCAACTTGAGGCCATTTCCTCTTGTGCTGTCCCTTGTTCCTTGGGAGCAGAGCCAGACTGCCCCTGGCTCCAGCTTCTTGTCAGGGAGCTGTCAAGAGCCAGAAGGTCTCCCCTCAGCCGCCTCCTCTCCAGGTTGAACAAGCCCAGGTTCCTCAGCCACTCCTCAGAAGACTTGTGCTTTAGACCCTTCCCCAGCTTCACTACCCTTCTGGACACTCCAGCCCTTCATTGTCCTTGCAGTGAGGGTTCATACATGGTGCATCTCAGAAGGAAATGTGCGTGTTTGTATCATGCCAGTATTTCTGTGGGTGAACCTATTAACTAACTGCTTGTTGCCTTGATAGAACTTTTTAAGTACAATTTTAAGACTATAATGAATGGACAGAGAAAAGCTTTTTGTAAATGTGCGTGTTAAAAAATACTACAAAATAAACCATTTTAGTGCATTTTATTAAGTTTTAAGTCAGATTTTTTTTTTACAGCCTGTGATTTCTGAGGGGTTTCAACCCCAGTGTCTTTTGACAGCTGTAATGGCTGCCAAAGAAGAAGGCATAGAAACTGCATTCTTCTGAATTCCCTTTGTTGCTATATTTTTGGCACTTTAAAAAAGAATAAACCTTGATATTCAATGTGTTTTGAAGGCCTGCGCTGCTGCGTGCAGTGTAGGGGTCAGCTGGGCATATAAAGCTCAGTGAAGGGATAGTTGGCAACTTAAAATGATGCTACCAAGTGAAGGTTTTCTTTAAATGTGCTTAAAACTGCATTTTAATTTTCTGAGCACTGAATACTTCAACTGTTACTGCCTAAGCTTCATGTGCAGCTTCAATTTGCACATAGATTTGGAGTTAATAGTTGAGGTTCTTTTTAAATCATCACTGTCCATTTCCTTTTGTTTAAATATATTTTGGTATTTTATTCCTTAGCTCTGCCAGCAACCGAATAATTGGTGCTAAGGATCATGCCTCTATTCAGATAAATATTTCTGAGGTAAGTTTCATAACAGAAGTGTGTGGTGAGAGAGCTGCACCTTTAAACTTTTGGTAGAAGAAGTATAAAAGCTTGTGATGCGTCTGCAAATAGTACACTTGAGAGCACAGAAGTGTAGAGCTTTAGGGTTTCCAAACCCCTGATACCTTTCAGCTTGATGGAAAATATTAATTAGAGGGAATTTCATAAAGTTCTGGACAGTCTGTTCCAGTGCTTAATTGTTTGACTGAACACAACTTTCTAACTCTAGATGTTTAGAGTTCTAAATTCGGGAATTCCTTGTCCTGAAGGAAAGGAGAAGAAGAAATGCTTGTTTCTGGGAGGTTTTTATCCCTTCTACCTTCTCTTCTCTGTAAGAAAGTACCATTCTTCAGTCTGTCCTTCTCCACCCTGGGTTTTAATTATTTATTCTTATTGGTCTTCTCTGTGCTTTTTCTAATTTGTCCAAACTTTTAAGAAAGATGCATTTTCCAGAGCAGAACTCTGTTCGTGATCTGCTTAACCAAAATGCCAACTTCTGAGCTATGCTTGAATCATTTCTGTTAACACCTGACACTGCTGCTCTTGAGAAGTGACAAAAGAGGTTGCTGGTGTGTTTTGTGTCAGCATTATTTCATTAACTCAGCGCTTGGAGTGTTATATGCTTAGAATTTTTCCTGAGGTGTGTTGTTAGTATTTGACTTGCTGTTGTGCTTTTACTTTTCTTTCTGTAACAGAAGGAATTCCTTCTTGTCTAAGTTTAATTTCATCTTCTTGAGGTATCTTTATTGTGAATCCCTCTGAGCTTAACGTACGTGCTGAGAAAACCACAGTAGACCATGACTCCTGCAGGATCCCAGTTAAAGCACATGGGCTCCACTTAATTTAAGCTCCTTTTAGAGTGACTTCCCCCCCCTTTATTGATAATCATCTTTCAGGAATTCTGTGGACACAATGTTCCTGTAGGTTAGGAGCTCTGCAACTTGATTAATGTCTTCTTGAATGAGAGACTCCCCCAGACGATGTTCCCATATTTTTAAACAGCTGAGTCTCTTGTGTTGTCTGATGAAAGAAATCATCTCTAGAAATGCTCTGTGTGTGACTTCCAGTAAATGCTAAGGTAAATACTTCTCTTGTTCACCAGGTTTCATCCCTTCAGTAATCCCTGTTTCTTGTTTTCAAAGGATTAGAGTTTAGAAGAACTCAAAAACAAGCCCACATGATGTTGCAGGGTTTGCTATGCTCTTGAATTTCCTGATTTATATTGTCTTTTTTCCTGTTACATTTCTCAGGAGGTGGAGGAACTGGAAAGTAAGACAATTCCTGTCTCTCAACTTGGGCATTTTTCTACCTGTGTAACAAGACTGTTCCCTTCCCCCTTTCCCTTCAAATTTCCCTAACACTGATCTTAATTAAAATGACCTTAATTAAAAGAAACATGAAAAAGCAAAAATAGCAAAGGCATTAAAATCCACAAGTAAACTTTACATTGAACTTTCCCAGGTTTTTTTTTCAGAACTCAAATATTTTCTTCTTTTAGTGCCCATCTTGCCTCGTGTTCTTGCCACGCCGTGCGATCTGTTAAGTTTTATAACTGCACTATGTTATTAGCTATAAATTTGCTGTCAAAAGATACTCTCTAATTGTCTTTCTACCTTCAGTATTTACTTTGGGTTTTCTTAGTGTGCAGAAGAATATTTGCTGTATTTAACACGTACATTTTCTCTGGGGGCTTGGTGAGTTTGAGGGAAGAGCGTAAAATTTCCTGTGAGTCTGTCTGGAGTAATTCATTTGTCATTGCAGGTTGACAAGGTAACAGGCAGAGTAAATGGCCAGTTCAAAACGTATGCCATTTGTGGACCAATTCGTAGAATGGTAAGCACTTCCTTCACCTACAAAATGATTTGGCTTCCTTTTATATCAATTAGTAATTTTTTTTTTTGGCTCTGTATTTGGCCCTGAGAACACTCATGGTTCTCATTCTAGAGCTTTTGTGGGGCTAATGAAGACAGACTGAAGGCATGAATAAATTCACTTGCAAGAATCAGTTTCTTCTGTCGTTCTTTTTCCTCAGTCCTTTGGATTGTAGAATTATCTGTGTTTATACATTTTTTTTTTAACCATTGAAGGATAATACATGATTTCATTTGTTTTGTTTTAAGAATGTACCATGCTGCTAATATCTGGCTTTTATCTGTTGTTTATAATAGAGAAGACACTACCATGACTTAAATTTGTTAAACATGGTGTGAAGCTTCCTAGACTTGATCAGAAATGTGCTTCCCAGAAACACTTCTTGTTAATGCAAGTGTATATTTTATCACATTAAAACTATTCCTCATCCTAAAGGATGGCAAAGAATTGTACAGCTTGTTTTCAACATGCTAATCTGTGAATGTCAAACCTAGTGATCTGTGACAGCCGTTGTCCCTTTCACTTACCAGCATTCAATGCAGCAGCTGCCTCTCTTTTGAACGTGTATCAGGGATGATTTGGTCACTTTAGAGTCATCTGTTTGGCTTTTTCTTAAAGGGTGAATCAGATGACTCCATCCTGCGCCTGGCAAAAAATGACGGGATTGTTTCCAAGTACGTACGTTCGTCTGCTCCTCTGACTCTTGCAGGGGGATCTTCCCTAGCCAAATCCAGCTGTGAGGAGGGAAATGTGTACTCTGTATTTATAGGGTGATTACACAGTCGATCAAAAATATTTACTTAAGCTGTTGAAGGAAACTCGTTTTGTAACGATGTTTGTTTCGTTTGCTTCTAGGAACTTCTAACTGAAGAAACTCCCGCGTGGAACATCTGATGTCAAATAAACAGTCTGAACCTTTATTGTGCTGTGTCTTTTGTTCCAGTCGTAAACGTCGGTGGATTTATTACCGCTGGTCTTAAAAGACTTAGAAATGTGTGTCTTCAAAAGATACACAGATTCTGGTTGTGAATTCTTAAGACAAATCGGCTCGTAAAGCAATGCCAGAGTTGGAAATCAAGAATTTCCCCTTCACGCTTTGGTTCCTTGTCATCTCTCTTCCAGATGTAACCAGCTCAGCTCCTTTTTGATCTCTAACAGAATGTTTTGCAGCGTAGCAATCTTGCAATGTAACCATCTAATTCAGCTAGAAAAACTGAGGATATTTGTCTGGTTATGATGTCAGAGTTTTGTCATTTTTATTTCTTTTTTTTGCTGACAGAGGCTGACGATATTTGCTCTGCCACTGACACATTCTTTAAGTGAATTTATTAAAACAGTTTTCTATGAATTCTAGTTTTATCAGAAACACTTATGTGAGAAAGGCTCTTCCAAGTTCTAACTTTTTACTCTTAATTTAAGACCTTCATGTTGAAAGCAGGGAAATAATTTAAGGAGAAATGACAATATTTGGTAATATTTTAATTACTTTGTAGCCCTTTACCAGCTGGATGGACTTGAAAGAGTTGTTTCAAGACTTTGTCTGTTGTACACCAAGTGTTTAGTTTAAGTGGGAACTGCTTGATTGTCTGCTGATGTTAAAGCTTGTGAAGCAGTTGCTGTGAAAGTTGGCTCAGAATCCCCTGACACTCAAACCACAAGCTTTGCTGTGTTACCGTCAGGCATTAAAAAGAAGCTCTTTACCATGAGGGTTGTGAAACACTGGAGCAGGTTGCCCAGGGAGGTAGTTGAGTCCCCATCCCTGGAGATACTTAAGGTGAGGCCTGATGAGGTGCTGAGCAACCTGCTCTAATTGCAGATGTCCCTGCTCACTGCTCAGGGGACGTTGGGATGTCCCCTGTTGTTCTGGTGGGCCAAAGTGCTTTCAGCGGTATGATGACCTTGTTAGGTCTTAAGGGCATTAAACACTGTATTAAATTGCAGCAGCTCTCCACTGTGTTCCTCTGTCGTGGTGACAGAAATTGAGAACTCAACTGCTGGAAGTGCTGAGCTGGAAGCAGCCCCTGGTGCTACGGTATGGGTGTGAGAAAGGCAAAGAGACCTTCAGAGAAGAGCAGACATATTTCTGTGTTTTGAAGTGTCTACTTAAAATCATTGGCATCTCTGTTGGGAGAAGAGATTTCTGCTTTACTTTGGCTGTAACTGCAAGGAATTGTAAGCGTGGTGTCTTCTAGTGGTGTAATGTCTCAGGGTTTTATTTTGTAGGAGGTATAAGAGAAAAGGCTGAATCCTGTCTTCCAGGTGCTGCTTTTCTTTTGGTAGATTCTTGCTTGCACCCAGCAGGTTTATTTGTCAGTAGGTACTTACCACATAAGTAAAATATCATATATGGCTTGGGTAGTTTTAATAGATGTTGGGGTGATATGACTGCTGTTGAAAATTTGTATTGTCAGCAGCATTTTAACCAATTTCATGTTCTCTAGAGCTCTACACAGGCTGTCCTTCAGGTGGTGTGTTCTGAGCTGTGTGTTCTCCAGAACTTTGGTTATCATAGAATCACAGAATGGTTTGGGTTGAAGGGACCTTCAAGATCGTCTAGATCCAACCCCTCTGCCATGGGCAGGGACACCTCCCTCTAGAGCAGGTTGCTCAGAGCCCCATCCAACCTGGCCTTGAACACTTCCAGGGATGGGGCATCCACAGCCTCTCTGGGCAAACCTGTTCCAGTGTCTCACCACCCTCAGGGTGAACAACTTCCTGATATCTAATCTGAATCTCCCCTTTTCCAGTTTGAAGCTGCCACCCCTCATCCTACAAGCCCTCATAAACAGTCCCTCCCCAGCTTTCTTGTAGCCCCCCTTCAGCTACTGGAAGGCCACAACAAGATCTATCCAGACTACACCATGTTTGCTCCTGTGTGATCATCTCTAGGACAATGTTTGCAGTCATCTCTGCTCAGATCTCTGTATGGCCCATCTCTCACTAGAAGCTGTTCTGGTGATGCTTTCCTGTTTATGCTGTAAACTGTCTCTGGGCAGAGCTGGTTACAACGAGCCTTATTTCTGACTTGTTCACAAGTAGCTGTGGGTGTGGGAAACTTGAAGCCTCAGGCTTGCTCTGGGGAGGGCCTGGAATAGGGACACTATCACCTCTGAACCAAAAGGGGGGTGGCTGAACTACCCCAGAGTAGCATTTTTCTCCTTGTCTGAGAAGTCCAAAAAAAATAGATATGTCAAAATGCAGCGTATTTCTTTGGATGATCCTGTTTTGACACCAAATAGGTGTCAAAATCAAGTGCTCTTGAACCTAAGCGTAGCAAATGAGGCCATGTCAATGGTCGTTGCACTGTAGTGTGATTTATTTGTATTGGGTTTTTATTTTTAAGTGGAATCAGTTGTCGTTTGGTTGGTTGGCTTTTTGAAATCATGAAGTGACTTAGGATTTCAAGTGTAAGCCACCACAGGGATAGAATAAAGTATGTAACTAAACCTTTGTTTCAGGGGCAATTTCATCAGAAAAACCCAAAATTAGCAGGCTCTTGCCCTTTTTTAGCATAGCTAGAAACTGAAACATATTTAGTTGCACAATCTGTCTACCCACTGATAACATTTGAATTTACTAGTCCTCCTCCAAGCTGATAGAACTTTTAAAAGATAAACTCCTGGATGTTTCAGGTTAGGGGAAACTCAGCTCAATAGACCAAAAATAAAAGGCTTCATATTGAATTAATGATGAACTTAATAGACCAAAACAAAAAAAAGCTTAATGTTGAATTAATGATGAACTTAGTAATACATAAAGCAACACAAGAGAGATACCTTTTAAATACCACAAGCAGGAAAAAAAAAAAAAAAAAGAATGAGCTCAGACTCTATTTTTGAGCTATTTTCTTCTGATCTCTATGTCAACCATGGAAGATACATTAAAAAAACAAAAAACCCAAAAGCCAGGGGGTGGGTGAGTGTTAGTTGTGATTCTCCTGGAAATAATTCATTTTTCCAGCAGATAAATCTCTGAAAGCTCTTTCTGGAAAGTCAAATACAGTCTCCAAACTGGAGAGATTTTGGCTTGGCTTACGGCCAATCCTCATTACTTTCCTTTGTACACAGTAAAAGGAGATAAGTTTTAATTGGACTTGATGTTTCTTTCTGACATCTCTTAAATTAGCTGCTTCTGCCTTGGCGTTAGGGGAGAACTTTAAATAAAACCAGGGACTGTTTACTGCTGATAAATGCCTAGTTTACCAAAGAGTTTAAATATTGTTGACTTGTTTCTAATCCCTTGGGACTCTGTTCATCCGGGTGGATTTCAGTGGCATTCCTCCATGAGGCAAAGTGAACTGACAGCTTAAAAGCTCAAGATGAGCTTGAGATCTCTCAGATGTCCTTTTAAGCAATAAAGGTCCATTAGTGTACGGCTCTGCCCCGTTTACACTTCTGTGTTGATCAAGTATTTAAGAATTACATTGTGATGTTAAATTCTCTGTGCTTTGTAAAACAGATTGTTGCAGTTTTTGTGGGTTTTTGGTTTTTTTTTCATTCTGAAAACCAATTTTTTCATTCATTTCTTGTCATAATAAGCTTATGAAATGTTACGGTGCCACATCCCAGAACCTGATTCATTTGGAAATGGGTTAGTGCTGTGCTGAAGGCTTCCTGGAGTTCACATCTTCACCAGCAAGACTGCAGAGCACATGAGGCCTGATAAAAATTTCTGCAGAATTCTAACAAGGGAGGACACGCGTCCCTTTAAAAATCAATTCGGAGTTGCATTTTTCTAGTATTGTGATGTAAAATGTTCTTTGTTTTCCTGGGACAGGAATAGTTTGGATCTTCTAGAGCCATGAAAGGGAATGAACTGTACTCGTACTGTACAAGATGGACAGAGTTGCCCTTACATGGTTACATTGCACTAAGTCGTGAAATTCTTTTCTGTTACGAGGACTTGGCAGTGGCACCCTAAAAACATCTGATTTCACTGGGGCTATTTTAGTGTCTTTGGCCAAAATTTTGCTGCTTAGACAAGAGCCTGTGTACTCCTTAAAACACCTGCTTTTTTTGGTAGGAGCTTGTAGATGTCTCATAATACTGATTTCTTTTTTCTTTTATTTTTTTTTCCTTTTTTTTCTTTTTTTCTTTTAATCTTTTTCCTTTCTTTCCTTCTTTCCTTTTTTCTCTTTTTTCTTTTTTCCCTTTTTTCTGTTTTCCTTTTTTCTTTTTTTCTTTTTTCTTTCTTTTTTTTCTTTTTCCTTCCTCTTTCCTCTTTTTTCCTCTTTTTCTTTTTCTTTATCCTTTTCCTTTTCCTTTCCCTTTTCCTTTTTCTTTTTTTCCTTTTTTCTTTCTTTTTTTTTTTCTTTTAAGCCTTGACATTCTTTTCATGAGCTACATGGTGTTGAAAAGCTGCTTTAGTCAATCTCTGCTCTAAGTGCGTTGTGATCAGAGGTTCAGGGTTAGGAGGCCACGACATCCTCTGCTGCTGGGAGCACAAGGTTGGCAGCTTTGATAACATCACCCTTGCTTGCAAGGTGCCAAACAGGCAAAACCCTGCCAAGGCTGGGAGGAGATGGGAGGCAATGTGCTTGTGCCCATTTTGCTCAGTCACTGTCAGTGATATGCAGAGACAAAACCACCTCTGCTGCAAATACTGCTTTGAACAGGTTAAGGGAGGTTTTGATTTTAGTTAATTCACTGATGACAGTTTGTGTTGAGGCCTCCCAGGGGAGGCAGCTTCCTCATACGTATGTTGGACTAATCAGCCATGGGGAAAAAAAACTTAGAAAACTAATTAGGCATTTTTTCCTGCTGGGAAATACACTATTGTTTGGTAAGAGCCAGGAGTTCTCATTGAGTAAATCCTCTGGAGGAACTGCGTGTACTGAGATTTTAAAATTAAGAACAATGAATAAGGTCAATGTGGGATTTTTATTTTATGTATTGTGATGGAAAAGGTATTATTTTAACATCTGTACTTCAGGTAACCAATAGCCAGTAAACCAAGTGTGGCCAGCCTACACCAAGCTTATTATTCTGCAGGGTACATACCCAAGCTTTAGTCTGTTAATATATCCTGTCTGGTGATTTGCACCAGTGCAGATCTTGGCAGCCCAAGAGCTGTATGTATATTTTCTGTTAAGCTACAGCAGATGCTCTTCTGAGAGGATGGAGGACGATCCTTGTGCAGGGAGGCCAGGCTTGCTGGGTGTCAACTGGGGATTACTGGAGGGGTGGAAGTTTTGATGAGCCTGTTGTAAGCCATGTGCTAGGACACGCCACATACGTCAAAATCAAGCTGTTGCTTACCTGGTTCTAAACAAAATAATCTTTTCACTGCTTTCATAGGCCACCAGAATCCTGAGAAGCATCTTGATCCATCTATTGATGCATACTAAAGGCAATGCCCTGGTGTCCTGATGTGAAGTTACTCAGCCAGTCACCCACTCTCAAGAGTAGCTGTGCCAGTCAGGTAAGTAAGGTTGAGCGAAAATGCTAAAATAGCAAGTGTTTTATGCCACAAAGCAGCATTTTCATAAAGCGTTCAGCACAACTCTGTACAGGTTGGTCATTGAGCTGGGAAATGTGATAGTTTGTGCTCTAGGCAAAGTGTTTCAAATGTCTGAGGATGAATAAAAATAGCACTTTAAAATAAACTGGGGAGTGCACTGGAGAGGTGGCAGAGATCATTGCTTTCAGCTTGCCTGTGGTTCAGGAAAATGCTGGAAAGGCAGGGGGTTTAATTCTTCCTTTGACTAGTTTGAGGTTAAAAGAAAAGGATTTACAAGCCTGGTTTCTGGTCTGGCCAATGGAGCTGTGCTCGCAGCAAACTCCCTCTTCATTCCTGGGAAAATGGGGTCACTTATGCCCTCTCCCTCAGCCAAGCACACCAGCTGAACTGGTGCCTGTACAGCCCCCAAGACGGCTGTGCTGAGGAAATAACCTTAAAAAGTCGATGCTGTGCAGCTAAGTTCAGTCCTGATGTGTCACCTTTGCTGCTGTCTCGTGCCTGCTCTCAAGATGTTCAGAACCTCAGCTGATCATCTCAAACTTGGAAGACTTTTCCAGGCAGGCTGACCAAAATTTGAGGATCTAACAGTGCCTGTACCCCAAGATAAGTAAATAAAAGGAAGCTAATCTCAGATGGTGCTGATTAAAATGTGAACTACAAAAGGCAGATTAAGGAAGCAGCTTTCGGGCTGCAAAGTCTATCACCTGAGAGGGAGTTATCAGTGTGGTACAGAGCTGAGATTTCTGGAAGCCCAGCACATCTTGAGACAGTTCTGCCTTTGGGGAGCCCACATCCTCCTGCAGAAGGTAACAGCATCAAGCTCTGGGTACTTTGATTGCAGAGAGAGCTGATGCTGCAGCAGTCACCTTCTTGCCGAGTGATAGAAGTGTGACCATGTTAGGAACAAACCCTTTCGGGGTAAAGGGAGGCAATTTTAGAAGATTCTTGTGATTCTCTCCCAAATGCAGCACTTGTCTAGGGAGCAGGAGGCTTTGCAGGTGTGGGACAGGTGGCCTTGCCTGCCAGTGGCACTGTGGCCAACGTTCACTTCTGATCCTGGCTACTGAATGTCTGGTACTAGGCTTCGTTTGGTCATAAGGCTCCAGATACAGGGTTTTATTTCCCAAAGCATATCGTTCATCACAAATCTCTGTGGCTTTTCTTTTTTAAGATGGTTTCAGACTATCCTGACAGCAAAGTGAATCCTTACCTCAGGAGGAACCAGTGTTGACTCACTGCCATTAAGCCTTTCAGGGAGAGGAGAGGAGAAAGAGGAGGAAAGGAAAAGGAAAAGGGAAGAAAAAAAGCACTGTCTGCAGAGAGCTGTTCCTGGCACACTTCCACAAAGTGTGTATCACAGGCATTCAGAAAAACTAGAGCACTGAGGCCAAGGCTCAGGAGACCTAGTTTCTACTTCTGACAGTGACGTTTGTTTTGAGCAAGACCTGTTGGCTGCTTCCTCCTATACTAGAATTTACCCATCTCTAAAATGAATGTGATGGAAAAAAAGTAGGAAGCTTTGAGCTGATTCAGGGAGCATGCAGAAAATGCAGTTATGAGGTGGTGCAGTTCTTCAAATAACTGTTATGGAAGGAATACCTACTTTAAAGAAGATCTGCAGTAAACTCAGTGGAGTTGAGCCAGAGGCAAGCATCCTAAGTTACTACTTTAACTCCTGGTTTTATCCTCTATTCAGCAGGGAAATTTTACACCACCAACTTTCGGGACATGCAAATAAACTAATCCAGGTATCTTTTTTTTTTCCTCTTTTTGAATCCATTTATGGGGGGTAGGACCATCCGAGCATTCTTCCTTCCTTTACAAGGTGGGTAATGAGAGGGTCATATCAAAGTTGACTGCTGGCAGGAGTGATTCTGGTTTACAGAGCTCTGCAGCTTGAGATAACACCGTAGCTATTTGGAGACTCCCAAATGCAAAAAGCAGCACTCATGGGGAGCCTGATCTCAGTCACCCATTTCTTTTATCAGTAGCTGGGAGTCACGAATGGCACAAAGGACTGGTCACTGTACAACACCCTGCTGCTCCAAGGCACGTGGTTGTAGGTGCTGTGTTTGGTCCTATGGCTCTGTCCCGGTCTTGAAGACTTCTTGGATTTCTGAGGCCAACGGAGCCTTCAGTGCAAATTCACAGGATACCATTAGACTTAGATTCCCATCTTTGTGAATTTGCAAAAGACAAAGCTGCACCGAATGCTCTCCAGAAGCTCTCAGAGCTGGGAACAGAACAAACCAGGAGAAATTCCAGCAAAGGAGGCTGGAACTGATTCTAGCTCCAGATAACAGTTGTTATCAGAGAAGCTCATAAATCCACCCAATTTAAACAGCGTGTCAGGCAGCATCCCGTTCTGCATTGTGTGTCCCCTCGAGGGATCTGCAGCTGCTTGTTCTGATCAACGATTGCCATTCTCTCTTTCGGGTTCCCAAAAGTCACTGCTTCCTGGAAAATGTTTTGAGGGGGGGTGTTGCTAATTCTGAGTGTCTGTGTGGCCTGAGGGAGAAGGAGCAGAACCAGTTAACAGACCCAAAAGACCGTTTGGCTGTCACTCGGGTGGCTGGGAGGTGTGCTAATGGGGAACACAACACACACTGGCAGAGCCAACGTGCCAGAAGCGTGGAGATTATTTAAATGTTGACTTTGGGATCTGATTTTCTAACCCAAATTGTCTGTCGGAATATGAAAAGCCTCCATTGAGACGCAAGCACCAATGTCTCTCCTGGGACCTGTAATTAGACACCTAATTACCCCCGTGCTCCTCGAAGCATGAGCACAAGGGTGGCATCACCTTCGCTGCGTCACTGTCTCTGTTTTGGTGGCATCGCTGCAGTTGCAGAGCTCGCCTGTGACTTGGCAGATGAAGATTCCTGGAGGAGCAGACTGCACTATGGTGACCTTAACTCTGGTTCTGCACCAAGCATTTGTTTTGAGGTATTGTGGCTTAATGAAAACGGGGCAGACCTTTGGGAGAAAATTTACATTTGTGGTTTGGGGAAAAAAACCCAAACGAAACCATTGCTTTCCTATGGAAAACTATGGATTTGGGAAAAAAAAAACCCCACACCTAAACCACCACTTTCCTATGGAAAACTATGGATTTGTTGATAAAGTATGGTGTAGATGTGAGAAGATGAGATCCCTGGCAAGTAGTTGGTCCCAAGAACAGCGTTGGGCTGACTCTGACGTGCTCGAAGTGAGCACTGCCCAGAGTTCTTTCTAACCGTGGGGGCAATCACAGCTCAGTGTGCCCTTTCCAGCCAGCACCACTGCCTTCATCTGCTCTGTCTGGTAGTGGTTAATCTTGAGAAGTTGTTGTACTTCCCAGTCTGCTCGTTAGAAATGACCTGAGCAGCAAGAGCGTAATCACTTGCACTAAGCACATGGCTGGAATCCTTTTGATGCAGTCCAAGACACGGGACAGCTTCCTATTGTTGCTCTCCCGAGGCCTGGCTGCCTCCAGGACAGACCTGACCCTCTGATTCCCACCCTAGTGAAATTTCAGAAGCGATTTTATTTGTTCCGGTTGGTTTTAACCGAACATCTGGGTTAATAACAAGGAGATTCCCCAGGTTGGCATCAGAGTCGGGAAGGAAAAGGAGTCATTTTGGAGTCCTTCCTTAATCCCAGCTTCTTTGTTAAAAATGTCGGTGTTATTTAATTGACTGTTAAATCCTAATCACATGAGCACCCTCCCTGGGTGTAATCTCCTGTGATAAATTGCCCCGTACGTGTCGGAGGCACATTCTGGTCTCCAGCCTTCGTGGGACTGAGTGTGCTGTGTGATTACAGCTGATTTTTCAGAGAGAGAACACAGAAGGAATAGATCTTATTTCAGTTTAACTTGATTTAAAAAGACATTTGACTCCAGAGTTGGATTATGACACCGTTCTCTAGTCTACTTGAAGTCTTTGGAGATGTAGCTACTTTTTCCATGCTTTTCAGCAAATGTTTACAGGGTCCAGGTCTTATCAGATGAAGATGAGGTGGGTACAGGCAGCCCTTAGTGTGGAGCAACTAGACAATTGCACAAGGTCTCATCTCACAGGCAGGAGAGAAGGAAAGAAATGGGCTAGTTAGGGCCAGTTTGGGCCAGTAGGAGCCAGTTATCTGTCAGAAGTGGCCTGCACATGGTCAGATCTCTAGGGTCAGGGAAGAGAACTTGAAGGTGGAAATGGTCACTAGTTATGAAGAAGGAACTAAGCAGGTAAGAGGAGGATGGGAAGGGAGACCTGTAAGTTTCCAAGAAAACCTTTACTTGTCCTACAATCTTCTAATATTTCCCCATTTGATTTTGGTCATTCTTTCCCTTCAGAGATTTCACCCTGTCTTGGGGTTTCTCAGAGCAACCAGAGCCAGAAGGACAGGCCAGGGTCAGAGCAAGGTGTTGCCATCCCCAAGGAGCACAGATGCTTGCGTGAGGTGAGTGTGCAGGGGACCAGAAGTGACTTTTGGGATGCTCATGACTCCACTGGCACTGTGTTCCCCAAACCTTGGCGATTGGGAAGGTGGCAGCACCTGAGAGCTGCACACCAGAAAGGTCTGATCTCAGACCTCCACACTTGGAAGAGGGGCAGAATTCACTGATTCTCAGATGCAGAGTTCCATCCCACCGTGAAGCCACGTACATTCATGCTGAGCTGAGAGGGCAGGATTAGCTTTGCTCACACAGTCTCCACTCAGAGATTCCTCACCTGATGTTTTCCTAACTCTCAGGGCAGCAGCAAACCAGGAAAGGACTCCTGCCTCTGGGAAGGTGGTGGTGTGCAGAAGCAACCTAGGAGTTCACTGGGAGCAAAGCCAAGAAGCCAAGGTTCTGCAGCAGGAGAGGAGCAGCCTGGTGGGAAGCAGCACGGACACCAAGTAGGTAGGACAAGGAGTCTGGTCCAGACAGGCTGCACCTGGGAGCCAGATGCAGGCAACTACATCTGGCAGAGGCATGGTCTGGAGTGGCTGTCTGTGATGTCAGGCATCTGTCTGCCTTCTGGCCTGCGAGGTTTGCGCTGAGAGCAGCTGGTCGAGTGCTGTTTTCCCTGAAGTTTCAAAGCCACGGCACTGAAATGGCAGAGTGTGTTGGGCTGGGCTCAGGAAACACAGCCCGGCTGAGTCGCTGGCCCCCGCCGTGCCCCGTTCCCAGGCGTGCTGCCCATGTCCAGGCAGCAGCAGCTGACAGG
>WTSP01014544.1:0-23853 GCA_025331215.1 Actenoides lindsayi | reverse complement strand
CTGACAGGACCCGCTGGCCCACCACACTTGCAGCACGTCCCTTGGCATGGCCCTGCTGATAACAGCGTGTTTGTTCCCTCAGCCCCTCGCAGGCACATCCCAGGCCATCTCATTTTATCCATATCCCATTTCCCTCCCCAGTCCTGAATCATCACCAGGCCACTGTCAGTGCCCGTGTGTCAGTACCAAAGGAATGCTTGATAATATCCCTTCTTCTCCTCAGCTTTCTCCCAGCTCCCTTTAAATCCAAAATAATTTGTACTTCCTTATGACCCCAAAGACGGTACAAAACAAATGTACCAACATGAAAGTAAGTGCTTTAATCAGTAAAATCTAGAGGGGTTGGTTGTTTTTTTTAAAAAAATAATAACAGGACCCTAAAGGGAGAGAGACTGAGAAAGGAAGAGCAAATAAAACGCAATGCTATGTATGTTCTGGCCAGGAGCCAAAGGCCCTCTGGGCCAGGTTTGGATAAAATAGGGCTTAATTTCTGGTGTGAGAAACCGCTAGAGTGAATCTGTACCAAACAAAGGCCAATTCACAAAGGGCCATAGGCCCTGGGTGGAGGAGGAGAGGGCAGCCTGCCAGGTCTGCCAGCTCCTGTCGTTCCATCATGTCTTGCCATATTAGATGTTTTACTTGCACCTTCCTTTTCTGCCTGCATTTTGTGTTGTTTTGGGTTTTTTTCCCAAAAACTACATTTCCCCTGATGAAGTCTGTAGAGAAAAAGCTTGAAGTACACCCTAAAGATGGTGCAGAAACCAAAAGGCAGATGAAAAACATCAGAGTTCATTAATTTGATGAAAATGCAATTGAGCTTCTTAAACAAGACTCAAGGAGAGGAGGTTGTTGGTTTTGGTTTTCTTTAAATGTTTGGGCTGGGCAGTGTGAAATGCTTTCTTGGACCATGAACAACTGTTTACATTTGAAAAGAACTGCTGCGTGAGCCGTCCTCATGGGCTCATCACTCAGCAGCAGCATTATCTCCCTGGAGAGCTTCCAGTGGAGTGTGAGATCCCCCAGAACCAGTGACGCTCAGCACTGCCCTCTTCCAGACCATCAAAAACTCTCCTCTGAAGATCAAGGAGGGGGGCAGAGAGATGACATAAAGCCAACTATGGCCACAGAGTAGCACAAACCTACCAAGGGAATTCTCTTTGTAATGGGAATCTTGCTGTATTCTTAAAAGGAGGTCAGGCCAACTTTGTCCCTTGGGAGGGCTCCAAAGAGCATGTACCCAGATCTGGGGCACTTCCACCATGGTCCCCAGTGCAGGTGGTACTGACGGGCATGAATCATGCTCGTGTCCCGTGACATTCTCTGGTTCTTTCCAATAACCAGAGCAGAGACAGCAGCTTGTTCTGAAAAACCTAAAGCATTTCTATCAGTCGCATGCTCTGCTTAATACTCTTGATAATTAAACAGTTGGCTGGTATAATATATATTTTTTTAGTTATTTTTTAACTGCTGCAATGTAGCCAGAGCGTTTGGTCATCAGCTCTCTGACAACCAGGAACTTACTGTAGTTACATAAACTAAGGGCACTCTGCGTAGAGAACATAGCCTTAGAGTCACCCTCAAGAAGGCTGTTGGGGATGGACACAGGATTGGTTCCCTTGGGGTCATCCCTGAGTTTTCCCATGATATTATCTGATTTTTGAGGTTAGTTGTGGACTCGGGGAATTCTGCCCACGCACATTTCTTCTGGCTGTTGTAGGTCCCTAGATGACAGTAGGTCGGCCCACCCAGGGCAGCCTGTGGCCATTTACCAGCCCAAGCCAACTTAAGCTCATTCCTGACTTTGATTTTGAAAACACCATTAGGGGAGTATAGGGAACATAACTTTTGAGTCACCATGTCCACTTGGGCTTACCTCAGGCAACCATGACTTGTGCTTTCCCCGTAAGCTTTGTGGTTGAACACAAGCAGGTGTGAGGTGCATCTGTGGAGCAGTTTTGGCTGGATTTAAGGTTCAGTCCCAACAGAGGCACTTCTAGAAACTGCTGCTTGAGTTGCTGCCTCCCTAGCAGACCAAATCAATTAAGTTTTCTAGCAGAGACTGAGCTGAGGAGCTGAGATGTCATGGTGTAGTTGGTTGAGAGGAAGTTAGTGGAGTTTACGTCCAACCTCCCTTTATGTCACTGAAGCCTTCAAGCCCCATCCCAAAAGCAGAGAGGCCGTATATAAGGTGGGAAGACGAGGGATGAAATAACTCATTGGCAGCTTGCGGTGGGAATCCAATGGCTCCATCTCCTCTGTGCAGGAGGGGTGCTGCTGGGCACAGGCGTACACAGACTTCTGTATGCCCAAGGCACCAGCTCCAGTGCCAGCCGGTCTCATAGCGTTGGTGACAGATGCATTACATTGCCTTCCAAGATAAATGTCCTGGGAGTGACTGACGGGCTAGTAGCCCTCTCCCAGTCTCCTGGTGCCATGCACGGCTGTCCTTTCCTGAGCAAAGGGAGCCATAGCTACCACGTGCTTGGCCACACGCCGCTGCTTCCAGCCTGCCCATGTCTGGAGACCAGCCCCAGCACCTCTAAGGACCCCTCTATAGGCACCACCCAGCTCAGAGCCCGGAGGTGGCCAGATGCTGCTTTTCCACTGCATTACACCGGCTCGATGTGACTAATGGAAGGGAAACAAGGAGCGTTTGACCCTCGTTAGTGTCATCATTTCAAGGGATACCCACCCATTGCCTGAGTAGACTTTTAGACTGGCGGGGCTGTGACAAAGAGGGCTGTGTTCTGGCTGTGTATGATTAACTAAACCCTCTGTCAGATGTCCAGGCTGAACGGGAGCTGAGGACACTGTTTGCAAAGATAAAGGACGTGCAACTGAACTGGCACAGGCAGTGCCACTGCAGTGGTGGGGTTTGAGTGGAGAGAGAGAGAGGCTGGGTCCTGGGTTTACCCTGTTTGTAGCTGGTGACACTTAGAGTTCATGAAATTTGAAAAATCCCTTTGTTTGACCTCCTCCCGGGGCTTCCCACGCGGAAAAAGGGTGTGTGGGGATGGGAGTGGACACGGCTGTGAGCACAGTGTGCTCTCTGCTGCCTGCATCACCAGGGCTGACTGGGGCAGTGGTGAGTGAAGGAAAAGTCACTCGCCTGTGTAACAGGAACTGCTCGTCCAGCACCACTGTGGAGGAGAGACTCTGCTTGTCACCCTTCGGGGATGTCCCTCAGGAACCAGGTTCTCCTGTGCAAAAAGTGTTCTTTTCCCTGTCTCCACCCCAGTGTTTCCCATTGTTTAGACTTCCTCAGACACCACTTTTTTCCTCCCGTTTCCACTTGTCTCTGTTCTCCTCAACCAAGACCATATATATCAAAATATTACAGGGATCAGCTTCTCTTGCAGGAGGAGGTACAGGTAAGTCCCCAGGACCTGACATGCTAATTCGTTTCAGCATCCCCTGTCTCCTCTGCGCATCATCTAACACTATGTTTATTACTCTTAAATTTTCAAACGGAGTAAAGTAGTTTGGGCAGCTCAGATTGACTGCAGATGCTTTTGAAGGTTGACAGAAACAACACTTAAATTGTCGCATTCCAGCAGAAGCATACCTTTCACTTCAGATATTGGGATAAAAATGATATATTGTGGTGGTGGCGTTCCAGGTTTAATTTCACCTACAGCATCTGTTTATTATACGGCAGCAGCCACTAGAAATGAGGGATGCCAAAACTAGACAGAGCCTATGCTTTTAATTGTAGTTTGCTCTGCTGATAACAGACAGTGACTGGCTGTGTACTCTGGCTTCACCCAACTTGTGTGTTTCTATGGTTTTGCTGCAGTGTTTGGTATGAAGGCAAGTTAGAATATCCCCTGTGTGCTATTTGTGATGGGTTTTCTTTTCCCCCAAAGTGTTCTGAAAGATTCACTTGTGCTCAGGCAAGTGTGATGTCTTTGAACTGAACAGAGAGCTGTCCGCAGGAGTTCATGCTGGCTTCAGGAACTGGTCTAGGGGACACCATTCAGAAATATCAGAGCCCAAAAGCTTTTCCACCTCCTCCTGCTGTGGCTGTGTTGTAGCTGAGATGGCTGTTCATGGCACAGTAGCTCAAGGGGGGGGAGCGAGTGTGGAGGCAAACGTGCTACAACTGCCCGTGGAGTTTATTGCCCAAATATGAGTCCTTTGCATGTAGAAGGAGCTCATAGAATCATAGGATGGTAGGGGTTGGAAGGGACCTCTGGACACCATCAGGTCCAACCCCCCTGCCAGAGCAGGGTCACCCAGGGCTGGCCACACAGGAACAGATCCAGGCAGATCTTGCAAGTCTCTAGAGAAGCAGACTCCACAACCTACCTGGGCAGCCTGTTCCAGGCTCTGGCATTCTCACAGTGAAGAAGTTTTTCCTCATGTTGAGGTGGAACTCCCTGTGGCAATTCCTGCGGAACTCTGGCAGGGGGGTTGGACTGGGTGATCTTTCGAGGTCCCTTCCAACCCCTAACATTCTGTGATCCTGCGAAGACCCGCTGGCTCATTCGCTGTTTCTGTAGGTGCGTTAGTGTCCCAATCCCCAGTCCAAACTCAGCTGGTTTGTAACTCAGAAATGAAAGTGAAGCATCTTTTGTTTTGCTTTTAAATTTTTTTTAATTTTTTTTTTTTTTTTTAAATTCTGCTGGAGTCACAGGCTAAAATTATAGTTGACTTTGGACTATTTACAGCAGAGGGATTTTAATAGTAGGCGTTCACTGAAAACTCAGTCCCCAGATGTGGACAACTTAAACTCTTTGCCACCGTGTCTTATACTAATACCAACTTTTTCCCATGGATTGGTATCAGACAGAGACATGATGTAACCAAGGTACATTTTGAGTCGAATTCCTGCTCTCTCAGAAGAGCAGACTGCTTGCCTTATGTATTTAGGAGGCTTTCATGAAAAGCAATTTGTACCGCAGTGGGTTTTCAAGCACCTTTGGGTTTTACCAAGGTGCAATTACACCCCAACATACGTTTTCAATTAAGTCATTTTGGCTGACGGGAGTCTAATGTAGAACAGATTTAAGTAGCTTGGGTTACAGCCCAAGATCCCCACGAGATTGAGTTTGGCCAGCTGAACACTTGCTAAAGGATGACTCATTTAATCTTTGTCAGCGTGGTAGATGGTGCATGTTAAACCACACAGGCGGACGTATCTAACAGTAAACCTTTGTCCAGGACAGCTCTTGGTTTGGGCACTGCTGTGAAACAACCCTCCCAAAGCTCGCAGGGTGGTTGCAGATGCCTGTTCTTGCTGGAGCTGTGGGGGTGGTACTCTGGGATGGAGCATTTGTTTCTGTCACTTGCTGGAACTGCTGAGCTATTGCCTTGCAAGATCTGGAAAGTCAGCACAGTCTAGAGAAAGTGATTAAACAAAGATACGGGGGCCTAAGGAAATGCCCTGGTTAGCTGAGATTTATGAGCCATGGTCAGATATGTCACTTGAAACTGCCAAACAGAGGGGGATGGGCCTTGGCCCTTCCTGGATGTGGTGGAGAAGTGCAGGCTGTACTTTCCCACCCGTTCGGTGTCCGTGCTACACTACAGCTGTCAGAGCAACGCCTGTAGCTTCAGGTGTCTAGGCTCCTCCTCGGTGTTTCTTGCCTTGTCTATTTTCCTTTAGTAAATAGCATTCTGCAGGCTTGCTTATTTTACATCTTCAGTTAAAAAAAAAATAAAATATATATATATATAAAATTTCTACATAAAGTTGTCTTTTTCTGCACACTTTTTACAGAGGCAGGGAGCTGAGGTGAGGAGCTGTGAGTGGTGGAGTGGTACCTGTGTTGGCAGTGCACTGCACCCAGCTCTGGTTATGGGCTGGAGAACAGAGCTCTGGGTTTGATCCATAGCTGCTGATGTGGGTGGGGAGTCTCCTGCTGACGTTAGAGCACCTCCGTCTATAGCAGAAAGGGACTCTGAGGGGTTGTATTTTAATAAGGCAGCATCTCTCTGCTTTGCCTGAAGTAAGAGTTGATGGCTTGAGCTTTGGTGATTTCTGCTCCTGCTGGTTCTGGAGAGGAAGGGTGGTCACCAGCCTCCAGAACAGCTCCTGGGGCTTCTTCTCAGAGCTAAAAAGAGCCAGTCTCCAAGGTGGAAAGAAGACAAAGCAGATACCCACTAACTTCAGTGCTCTGAAGAACCAGGAGTGACCTGTAAATTAGGATCTGTCCTATCTCTTCACACTGCATAGCTATGAAAGGGGGGGGGGGAAATGGTGCCATGTCCCCTGGGGCAGCTGTCCCCTTTGCCACATCCACCTAGTCATGCCAAGAGGTGACTGGGAAAACCAGCAGCCGTGAAGCGTGGAGATTGCTGGAGTGCTGACTGTCTTCCTCTCAAGGAGGGGATCTTCTGTGGGTACTTTTTATCTTTAAAAGAGTTTATTAGGGAAAAAATGAGTTACCGTGGCTAGAAATGGCAGGCAGGCAGGCGAATGATTTCAGAGGAGAAAAATGCTCGTGAACCCCTCTGCTCCTCCCCGGGCAAAGGAGCTGCCAGCCTTGATGTGGCACGTCATTCATCAAGCTGTCACCTCGGGGCCTGGAGATCGTTCTGCTGACATTGGTTCACCCAGGAGGGAGCATGGGGCACACCTGTAACCTTTGCCTCCCCGAGCCCGTCTGTGGGTGTCCCCAAGGCTTGCCTCTGACTGCAAAGGCAGCAAGAGGCTGTGGGGCAGGTTGGGGAGGGGCTGTGGATTCGGGTGGGTGCTCATAGCTGCAGGGGTGGGAGCAGGGAGAGTACGGAGGGTGCTCTGGAGAGCCTCGGCTCCTCTGTGGTAGCCAAAGGGATGCTCTCCCATTACAGCCAACACCAGCACAGCCCATCTCAGCCGCAGCGTTAGCTGGACCCAAACCCCTAGGACAGTCAGTTCTGGGGAAAGATCCCTGGTGCTGGATTTGCTTGTGCTGAGGGTGCTTGAGAGCTCCTTCAGAAGATTGCTGGTCACCTTCCTGGGACACAGAGCACCTCCCAGACCTGATTTACTGCAAGCTCCCCTCTAAAGGTTGGGGCTGATGGGTTTTGTTCCGAATTAACTCTTCTTTCCCCCTACCAGCTAAAGACTGGGGCGTGCATATTCAGGTTTTCTTTTTCGTGCTGGTTTCCAGGTGTTACAGCAGCTGAGTCTGTGTGGCTTATTCTCCATCAGAGCACAAAAGAAGCATCTGGTGCCCGTTCCCTGACTGTGCACCAGCAGGACAGCTGCTCACCAGCCCGACCAGTGCCGGTGGGCTGCCCAGGCTTCGTGTTTGCTGAGGATGTGAGCTGCAGCACTCCACCTAGCAGAGGCAATAGCGAGGCAGGGGATGAAAACCACACCTGGGAGGAAAAATGAGTGGATGCCAGCTTGGTTTTGAAGTACGATGCGAGGCTCTGTATAGAGGGAGTGGTCTTTAAACCAGGGTAAAGGCCCATCCGGCCAGTAAGTCCCACTCTTCTTGGTTATTGTATAATGTATGTAGTACTTCAAAGGTGTCAGGGCACTCTGCAAGCAAATACCAAGGGAGAATTCACTCCCCAGAAAGTCTGCGATAAGATCTTACAAGCACTAAATCCCTGACTCACCCTTTTTGCTGTAACCTGGAACCCCTTCCTGCTCCAAAAAATCTCCTGAGGTCCCTTTTTTCTTCCCTTCCCTTCACCAGCTGCTTTCTTCTTATCACATGCAAGTTTCTAGATGAGAGCAGATGCTGTTCTTCCTGGTATTTAAGAATATGCTGTTGTGGGTCAAGGAATCAAGTTCATTTCTTAGCCACTGAATATTTACAGGTATTTTATTGCCTTTTTTTTAAGGTCTTGCTCCTTTTTTTTTTAATTTATTTTATTTTTTCTTCTAACCTCCCAGCTCAAAGGGAAGTGGAAGCCGGGTGATACCACTTACTGCTTCAAAACAAAAGCTACAGTATTTCAGATATCAGGGCTGTAATGTTTGCCAAGGATCAAAGGAACCTTTTCAAACATCATTGTTTGTTACCGTTAAGAGGTGGCAGCCGCATCTTAAATAACCTTTTACATCCAAGGGAGTGATCGAGACACACTAAATCTAGCAGCGTGGGCTGGATTTCAGTTCCTTTCTGGGCAATTTGGGCAGCCCAGTTCTTAGAGCTGAGCTGAGCTTTGGCCCCGGCGAGTCCCCAGGGGATGATTTGACCTTTCGTATGAATTTAGATCAGCGTTGTGACTTTTCTAAATTATGCCTGCCAGAGGTCTGAGGGTCACAGGGTTCCATCGTCAGAGCACTTCCAGCTCCCAGCGCACTCCTGGCAGTGTGGGAGAAGGGATGGAATTGCTGATAGGAATGTCAAAAAAAAAGGCTGGATGTAAACCGGGTGTAAAACTGACAATCTGCTGCTCGTTATTTGCGGCTGCTGTGTATTTAGAGATCCTTCTGCGGATGGAAATGGCACCACCTAAATTACTGGTGTAGGGCAGCAGAGTAGCTCGGCACATGTCCTAGGTGGTAATATTTCTGCCACCGTATAAATGGTTAAAGTCAACGAGCTGCTCTCTTCGCTTAGATAAACAGGGTCCCTGTGTGAATAGCTTGCAGCCCCTGCGTGTAATCCCTTTTTGATCTCTGGTTATAAAAATGATAGCTGGAATGTAAACTCCATAAAGATTAGTAATCACCAAGAAAGTAGAAAAAAATATTGAGAAGAGTTTTAAGGTTTTTCTGCATTCCTGAGGAATTCTGCAGGGATTCCTTTACTTTGCTGGAGTTTGTGCTACTCCCCAGCTCATCTCCTTTCAAACTTTCTGTCAGTGGAGAGGTTCGTGGAGGATTTTCAACTGTTTTTAAAGCAATCTGTCATGAATTCCCGATGACCTTGTGTAAATGATGTGACTGCTGTTTGCCTTAATTTCTGGAGTTGTAAAGCAGGGTAACAGGATGTATGTACTTGTCAAAGAATTTGGGGATTTACTGCTGGCTCGGGTGGTGTTGTGGCGTTCTCAGGAAGGAGCTCTAACTGTGAAGCACTGGTGGTATATGGCACAGCAACAAGCCTCTGTCATTCTATACATTTCAGGGTATTCATGTGGGATATTCTATACATTTCAGGGTATTCATGTGGGATATTCTATACATTTCAGGGTATTCATGTGGGATCCTTTCCTACTAACCTTTCGCATGCAGGGCAGCGCTGCCGAACAGTCAACACATCATCACAGCTATTGATCTTGAGTGCCTGGTGTAACATGTTTGATTTTCAGAAGTTTCTGGTTTACCTTAAAATGTAACTGTTTTACAGTCTACACATTTGGATGGCACGTCACATCTCTCAAAAAAAAAATAATAATAAAAAAAATCACAATCCTTTAGTTCACCTTGTGGAAACTCTGGGGTTAAAAAAATGTGGAGGTGGATCTTTCCAAAAACTGGGTAGCTGGGAACTGGGTTATGACAGCTGCAGCCTTTGAAAAATCCAGCCCGTGGCCCATATGGGGGATTTGCTGTGCTTGAAATAAGTTTCTGTGAACGGGTGATAATGTGCTTTGGAGAAGGGGGAAATGCATTCAAACTAGTCTTTACCCACACCGCTGAGTTAGGGTATTGTTGGTCTTGAGATTGACCTGTAATGGTGTGTTTGGAGCTCCGTGCTAGATTGGAGGAGGTTATTGATTGCTTGCTAATGCACCACAGGCAGTAAAACTGAAGAGCTAAACCTGGTGCTGGTTCCCACCTCCTGTTCCCTGGGTGCAAACCGCTGAGCTGGGTGGGGGTCCCGGATGAGTTCACCAAACCTATCATTTCGCAAAGCTCTGCTTTGGATGCAGCTCAATGAGGGAGACGTTCCCATCCCCAGCCCCGTGGGTGTGGGTGGTTCAGTGGGACAGGGAAGATCTGCTGGGGCCGAACCCATTGTGGGGGGGTTAAACCACCACTGCAGGAACCCCACCTGGGCTGGAAGCTGCGGGATGTGGGGGAAAGGAGGAGGTTGTTTCACCTACACTGCAGGGTTTTCCCGTGTACCTCCCGCTCTCTGCAGGGCCTTTTGGCCTGCGTTCAGAGCAGCTGCGTCAGGTTGAACACTACGCTCCAGGGACAAAGTTGGGCTTTCATTTAGTAGGAAGGTGTTTGCGGTACGTTGCCAAGATGGTGTTTCGTTGCAAATTACCAGGGCGAGCTGCGGCGGAGACCACCCAGATCTCTCCCTGAGAATGTGGCTGTGCTTTGAAACTCCTGTCAGGAGATGCTGTTGCCACCTGGTCCCTGCAGCAGGTACAGGCTGCCCATCCTCTGCTGATGCCCTGTGCTGTTGTGTGAGTCTCTGATTCCAGCTATCCCAGGAGAGCAGTTCATGTCAGTGTCTGCGGTGCTATCGTACCTGCCTTAGAGCTGAGAAACTGGGGCACAGATGAGCCTTTCCTCCAAGACCACATAGGAAACTCTGGAAAATCAAGACCTCAATCCAGCACCCAGATAGCCACTTAAAATAGGGGGTTTTGGAGTTTTTTGATATTTTTTTTTTTCTCTTTTGCTGATCATTGCTGCAGCTGATTTGTCTCCCCTGACTAACTCCGCTATCCCTGTTGCAAAGCTGGATCTGGCTGGACACGACTTCAGGAAAACGTTTGGGATTTTGCCCTAGCAAGATCCGTGAGGTGAGCTGAAACAGCACAGCTTACGCACGCTCCAAGAATTAAAAGCTCTGCTGTGAGTGCATTGACCTGTCTTCCGCTCCCGCGAGATGGATGGATCACTTTCAGTTCTGGCCTAGTGACACTCCATTTTGCCATACATCGTTGCTCTTAGCATTAGGAATTTCTGTTTCAAATCGGCGAGAGCTGGCCGTCCCTTTCAACAGCTTCCAGCGCTTACCTGTGTTAACAGCCTCACACAGAAGTAGCCGTGCTTCCAGATGTCTGACTCGTGCAGTCTCACAGGGAGGGCTCTTTCTTAAATGCCTTAAGATAGCTTAAAAAAAAAATAAACTTGGGGGCGGGGAATGTGTTTATGCCTCTTTTTACAGCTGGGTCAGTGCCCTGTACTGGTTCCACAAACGGTTCTGTTAGCAGAGCCAGAAGGGAAAGGAGGGCAGAAACAGATTAGGTGTTGCCAAAGACAACATGTTGTCCAACCACAGCCTCGGTCCCTTCTGTGTGGGTAGCAGGTCTCCTCCAGCCCTAAACACGAGTAACAAACAGCAAAAGAGAATCTGACGCTTCCTCTCCCAAAGCCAGCGAGTGCCTGTAATAATAAGGATTTGATAAACACCCCAAAGCACTTAATCTGTTTTTTTTTTTTTCCATGAGCTGCAGGCCAGGGAACAGCCAGAGAGACATTAAACAGCAAGAGCAGAATAGATTGTAATTAACTTTAAAACCCTGCGAAGCTCACGCTGCTGCGTGTGGCAGGCTCTCTTTGGAACAAAGTTGGGTTTAGTGCAAGTTCTAATCTTGGTATCAAGTCAAGACTTGTCCAGAGAAAGTGTATGTGCCTTTATTAGCATGCAAATCACATACCCTCTTTATTACACCCTCTCTGCATCCCTCCCTCTAGAGCGGTTTAATAGAAGCAGGCAAGAGCTAATTAAATTCCTTTATTCATACCTCATGCTTGAAGTGCAGAGCTCAAGGCAAGAATGCCAATGGGCACACGCCCATACCCTCTCCATTTCCAGAACGAGCGTGGCGTGCCTGACCTTCACCTCATTAGGAAAGGGATAAATCCCCTAGCATGAAGACGAGGGTGTCAGGCACTATATGCGTAAATCACATAAGGAGTTTCCAAATGGCTTTCATCTTGGCAGTCCTTAAAAGTTCAGAGCTATGGATCAGTCCAGAGTGGATACCTTTCAGCAGGAATTCCACATCTGAAGCTCTTTACTAATGTGGCTCCTTTAAATGAAATCCCAAGAGCCCAAACCAGCTGAAATGGCAGCACACAAACAAGTTAATGACTTTAATTACTGTAAAATTACCAGACAGTGTATTTGTAATTTTAATCTCCTAATCCGCAAAGTACCTTTTTCCCTTTAGTGTTCCTAAAGAAAGTAAAATAGCTTTTGGTTTCCTTGCCAGTTTTTCACGGATCTTTGCAAAGTGAAGGGGAAACCTCCCACAAATAGCCCTGCTGTGGTTATGGGGGTTCTTTTTTCGTTATTTAAAATATGATCCTTAATATTAATGCAAAGTATTTAAAAGCAGTAAGAGGATCTATCCCAGCAAACCAGCCATTCTTAGTTTAAGAAGATTTCTTTGATTACCTGGATGACTGTACAAAGGTTACGCTCAATACGAACCTTCCTTAAAGTGCTGGGGAAATTGGAGGTTATTGCAAGGGTAGAAAATCTGATGCTGAAAACTAGTAGTCGAAGAACAAACCCGGGACTACCCTCTCTTACATTTCCAGCTACGTGGTTCAAAGTGTTATGGCTGGAGAACTACACTCAAAATTTGGCACTGAAGGATCCCAAAGTGCTTCCCCGTGTGTATAAAGGAGAGTTTCTGACCTCCAGGGAGAAGGCCATTCCACACACCAGCTCGTCCTCTGGCTTGAACCAAAATTCTCCAGCTTAGCAGGGCAGAGTGTGGAGAAGCTTCTGTAGCATCCTCCCGCAACCTCCTGAGCTCACAGCCCAGGGGAAACTCTTGGGCTACCCTGTGTTTGGCTTTTCCATTCGTCAGCCCTCGGAGATGAGTTTAAGGACGGTTGTGCTTCCAAAGCGTGTAAATTCTGCCATACCTGTCAGGTTTTGTGCTTGCTGTTTAATCTCCTGGAAGACAAACTGGAGAGGCTGCGCAGAATGTGTGGGATTTTCACTGGAGTTTATTGGACCTACAAAATCAACCAGGGTTTAGCTGTTAAATCCATTTCTTTACAAATCTAAAAATGCACCTCCGTGTGCTGGTTGAACATCTCACAGCTTTTTATTCTCATTGTACCCCTTGACTGCTGCTACTGCTTTTCATTTGGAGTTGATGAAGGTAAGTGATGTGTCTGAGGTCAGGCAGAGAACTTGTAGAGAAGGGATCTGAGCCTCAGCCATAGCCTCAGTTCTTGGCTGTGGCACTGTCTTTCTCTGTGATGCTCGAAACAGGCTCGTAGCATTTCTATTTTGGAGAAAGCACCTATTTTCCTATTTGCTATCTCTTCCTACTGGGGGGAGTTATTTTTAAGTGAAAAATAGCTCGCCGTTCCTATTAAGCTACTGTAGGAATAATCGGCGTGGAAAAAAAAACCTCAGATGCTTTCCCAAATAGGAAGCAATTTAGATTTCAGATTAATGGCTGTGACAATGGAAATATGTAAAATCTTTTTCCTGAGATGGAGCCCAGACCATGGCCAGTTCTTATCTGTGGCAGACACAGGTGTGAAAACTCACTCGTGCTGCACGCAAGGGATAAATGTGACCGAAAAGGCGACAATAGCCCCGTCACTGCAGTGCTCCCAGTCTGCGGGGTGTGGTTAGGGGGTCAGTCAACCGGTACCAGCGGGCATCTTAAGAGTGGGCATCAATATGTTTTCCTGTATCCCCTATAAACCGACTCAGAAAAGCCGTGAGTCTCTAGGGCCAGGAGAGATTGTGCTGCTATATTCATTTTTACCTCGTTGTTAGAGAAGCCTTTTTTCAGGAACAGGCTGTGTCAATCCAACTCCAGGGCTGGCACCAGGAGAGTCAAGCACCAGTGTAACTGGCCTAGTTTTTACCAGCTGGTCAGGCAGATATTGCAGCCTGAAAGGAGCTGCTCTGTTGGTGAATCTGGTGCTGCTTGTTGCTGAGCTGAGCCAGGCACGGCTGCAAGAGACGCAATTGCAGGCTTGCACCGGCCCTTTGCCGCAAGCGCCTTGAGCCATCGAAGGTGATCCAAAGGTTCGGTGACCTTGTGCTTTCACCAGGAAAGCAAGGCCTTACCTGGCTGAGGCTAAGCCCTGCAGGGGATATGGCTGTGGATCGTGTCCCACTTGGAGAGGAAAGCCCACCGGCTGGTGTGGAGAACCAAGTGACCTTGCAATCACAGTAGCATAGAGTTCAGTGGGTACCTTGTAAGAGCTACACAGTGCTCGCTGAGCTGTGCCCAGTCTTTCAGCTCAACTGTGGCTGACAGCTACAAGCATCCCCCTCATTTGACTGGAAACATCCCAGTGAACATTGTCACCTTCAACTTCTCCGTCTCTGATATTGCAATTGCCCTTTTTCACATCTAAAGCACAAGTCTTGTGAGTTCGTTGTGCTGGACAGAAATAGGGGATCTGAATTCTGAGATTATCTTGTTAAAGGAAATTATTTGGTGCATTTCCAAAAAGTTTTAAATAGATGAGAACTCTTGATCTTGCAAGTCTTCTTCTCTTGCGCCCCTGATCCTGCTCGCGGAAATTAATTGTACTCCTAGAAATAAGAGCTAGAGTGAGAAGTAGGGAGGATCAGGGCATTGAGTCATTCTCTCTGGGACCTATAAATCCTCAGTCCTGGCAGTGAAAGAAGCTTTGCAAAAGGAAGATTAAGGGTTAGATGGACAGCTGGGATGAAGGGAGCCAGCACAAGGAGCGAGCCCAAGTTTGCAGTAAGATAGTGCTCTGCTGCTGTCAGATGCAGCTTACAAAGAAACCACTGATGCTTCCCCTGCTGTCACAGTCCTGGGGGTGGGATGATGGCATCTTTTCTGGGGACAGCAGGACCAGAGGTTTGGGTTCTCTTTGCAGGGCCCTGGGTTTGGGTTCTCTTTGCAGGGCCCTGCTCAAGCAGAAGAAAATCTGTCTTCTGTGCACGGTGAGGGGCACATCCCCGAGCAGTTCAGACTGAAGCCAGCAGATGTGTGCGTGCAGTGCCAGGGAGCTTGTGGGGAGGGTGGTGATTGAGGAGAAGGCTTGTTCAGACTAGGTAAGGATCTCTGTCAGTGCTGTTCCCTGTGCCCCATGATTCTGCTGGTTCTCCCTCATACCAACGGTTTTAAGTTGCTGAAAAATGGTGATCTGTGGCAGAGAGGCTGCCAAGGCTTGTACGTGAAGTGCTTCTTGCTTTGCATTGCATGAAGGCTCTCCACATTCCCCACGTGTTACGCTCACTGATGAGGTTAACAGGATAAAGAAAATGTTACCAAATGCGTTTTAACAGATGACTGCAATTTGCACTCAGCTGTTAGGCTGCTGTTTTTTCTGTCTTAGGAAACGCAGACTGGGAAATCCTAGCTTGAATTAGCAAGAGGGGCAAGATGAAAGTGAGGAGCTAATGATTGCAAAGTGAAGCTCGGCAAATTTCTCTTGCACTCAGTCAAACTACAAAATAATCAGATTAAGCCATAACTGTATAAATGGGGCTTGAGTGTGTTTGCACTGCTGACTTGGTCATGCATTCAGGACGTTCAGAGTGGTGTAACTACAGCCCAGGAGGTATTAGTCACGCTGGGAGAACTTCAGTGAATATAAGAGGGCTTCATCTGGGCAGTTACCATGGCAACTCTTGCTAATATTTCATTACAATGCTTTCGCCCTCTGCAAGTCCCACGGATTAGGACTGGGAATCTCAGAAAGAAGAGTTTATTGTCAATATTGTGCTTGGATTGAGTGTAAAAACAAAAAGTAAAGCATCCCCCATAGGCAGAGCCCACAGTGTGCAGCTGGAGCTAAACTCTTGTCTGCCATCCAGCACTGCCTTTTGCCCTGTGGAGGGTCTTGGGGAGCAGCTAATTTCCCTCTTTCCAGCTCTGAAATAAGTGGAAAATACAGGTATGAACTCATTCTCATCCTCAATGAGGTGATGCTAAGATCCCCTGCAGCAGTGCTGTGCCAGGGTCCACCCAGAACGGCTGCAGCACAGTTGGCACCAGTACCAACTGGTGTTCTCAGAGTGTCCAGTGTCCACCACATGGGCCAACTTCACCCCGAAACTGCTGTGGCTGTGATCGTGTGTTGGCTGGAATCACATCCAGGGGTACAGCAAGCAGAGGTTGTTTGACCCTCCCTGGTAGTGGGGTCTGAGGCATTGCACACGAATGTCTGTTGACTTTTTTGTTTGTGTTGCAGCTTCTGCCTTGGTAAAGGGTGGGGGCTACTGGGCAGAGTTAGTGGTATCACATTTACATCTCCTAATCTGCTTAAATCAAGTAATGCAAACAGGAGGGTGTTTAGTATCGATGGTCTGTACTCAGGACACCAGCTTCTCCTGTTTGTCCACACTGACCTTTGTTACTTTGCCCTTGTCCTGTCTGAAGTGAGAAGAAAACACAAAACCTGAGCGGTGAGACTCATTTTTGCCTTGACAGCTCATACGCAGAAGGTTCTAGTAATGCTCTTAGTCTATAATCCCGACAAGTGGCACACAAGGCAGGGTGGTGGATGGCTGGTCTTTGCTTCCCATCCTGCAGCTGAAGCCCTGGTGACACCAGCACAGCCCATCTGTGTGGCAGAGACCTTCTGGCAGAGACTCATTTACACCAGTTACGTTCTTGTTACACCAGTGTTGTTGGTATTGGCCGTTCAGCTTCTTGGAGATGGGGAATGAGACTGTTTCTCACATTCAAAAACTGCTTTGAAAGGCACGAGGGCAGAAACCCTTCACTTTTAACATTTTTCTTTTTTTTTCAAGCTTTGCATCTAACCTCTTTCCCAGCTGGCACCCTTTATAAGACCCACAGTTCTCACTTCGCCTGGGAAAACATGTGCAGCACAATTAGAAAAGCTGATGGGGAGCAGCAAAAACTGGAGCTTTTTGGCTGGAATGTGTTTGCTGCTTGATTCAGTTTTGTGCATGTTTAAATATCCAGCTAAACTGCAGACTGGAGGTAACAGGGAAATTTCAAATTTAAATGTTTGTTCTGCCAAGCCCAACAAGTCCATTGGGTTGCTGAGTCTGTGCACCTTCCTCTAACTGTTCCTTGTGACTGGCACAAGAGCTGTTGCTGATTCATTTGGGGAGCCACAGCCACTGGGTGTTGGACTGGGCATCCCCTTCACCTGGCAAAACACGTCAGAAAACCAAAGGACATCTGCTGGTGTGGGACGTTTGTTGAGATGATCCTTCCTCTGGGCCCAGCTTGGCATTTGTAATGTTGCTGGGATCTAATGCTTGTTCCCAATTACACTTTTCATTAACTATTATGACATACTATTTCTCATTAAAGAACAGGACTTAATAGGAAAATGCCAACACTACCAGTCTGTATGGCAGAGAAGATAGTCTCTCCGTGAAGTGCATGTACTAGAAGGTGATAGCAGAGAGGTTTTGAGGCATGATTTAGGTCTCAACAGTCCTGGGAAAATCGGCTTGATATATGATATAATATATGATAAAATAATTAGTCCTAACAGGAACCATTTACATTCATACTGGCTATTTGAGTGTGTGCCTCAGCATCTCATAACTCAGTTAAATCGAGATTATAAGTAGAAAGATTTTCCATGAAAAACCAGAAAAGTAGATTTGGATCAGTCTGATTATAGGAAAGGAGAAGCCTGACCTTAAAGTCTCCCAGACACAAAATCTCCTGACAAAAGGAAGGTAGCTGTTTTCACAGCAGGAGCGCTGTGCTTGCCTGGGTGTACCTGTACCAGCATCGTGTGCCCTGCCGACAGCCGCCTTACCCACCAACCAGCGCATATGAGTTCCGTTTTGTGCTGGTTTAAGTAGAGCTGATGAAATGGGAGCGTTTCCCTGATCTAATGGGAGCGTTTCCCTGATCTAAGCAGACCCGCAGCCTCCCAGCCAAACAGATGCACTGTTAATGAAACCGCGGTGACAGGGGCAGGGCAGGCAGAGGAAAATTGCGATGCTCAGCTGGTGTCTTCCCTTCCTGATCTGGATGAGATCTTCCTTTGGTCACATTAGCTACTAACTTTCTCCAGGACCTATTGTTTTCAGAGTTATTTGTGACATTAGCACCAGCTCTCAAAAGAATGGCAAGGAAGAAAGAAATGCCTTGAATGGAAACACAGTGGATGATTTAATTCAAGATGATCTAACCCAAGATGTTTTAACCCAATTCATTCCTTACCCTCCTTCCAAGAAATGTGTGTATTTGCATTAGAAATGCCAACTGTTTGGGTTTTTTTTTTTTAAATCCCTGAAGTTCCTTACTATAAATAATTTCCACCTAGATTTTGAAAAGTTGGATAGGATGGGATGTTAGTGGAAGCCAGCGAGGGTCTGTCACGACCCCGTGCCTGAAAAGTATTTGTGCACATAGCCACGGGGCACAGAAACAAACCTGGCCGAAGTAATCTGCAGGAGAATGAACTTCCTGGTATTCAGAGACGTTATAATGACATAGTAGGAAAAAAGCCTATTCTCTGAGTCAGGCTTGAGTCAGTCTCCCAATTTCAGTCCGGGGTTATGTCCCACCTTTCAGACAAGAACATGTGCTGTTTCTGTGTCTTGCCCCAACCGCTCTTTCACACTGGAGCGGGTGCATTGACTCCCCCGGCTGCACTGGTTTTCATCCCGAGCACATTTGCTCATCCCCCTGCTTCTTCCATGGCTTCAGCTGGACACAGCAGCCCTCGTTCTCCTGCGGCGCTGAACGGCTACTGTGTCTCGCCCTAGAAGTAGCTGCACTTTTCTGGTGGGTGAACTGATCTCTGTTGACATGTCAGCTCGTTAAATCTGCAGGGCCCTTCTGGCTGAAGGGAGAGCGGCGTGGCATAAATTTAAAGCGTGATTTAGTTATTAACATAAAAGCAGCTGTGTTCCTGTTTGATTTGTGCAAAGGAAAACACGTAGCTCGCGATGAGCGAGCCTGAAGCATGCCTAGGAGACAGCACATATGTATGTTTTTGGTGTGCCCCAGAATAATACGGAGTTTAGGCTTTACAAGAAAGTATTTGGGTCCTTGCCAGACAGACAGACAGTATGAATGAAACACCTGTTCTGGCTTTGGGAGGGTTTTGGAACCATTTGATTACAGGGAAGGTACAGGCTGACCTTAAAGTGAATTGAATTCTCTGGTGTAGAGTAACATGTCCTCTGACATTACGAAACTTCTTGATCTTGTAGTGAAAATGTCCACAGCAGACAAAGCACAGATGTATGCTGCCTTTTGTTTTTAACAAAAAGGTGCTGCCTGGGCCATGGCAGATTGACCAACTGTGCATCACAACAGTCTTTTTCAAATCTGGATAAATGTTAAAGGGGGACCACTATTAAGGAAACAAAGATAAGCCACATTAATTTTCCAGAGGGGAAAACAACCATTCATTCTAGACATGTCCTAATTCAGCTCTCGCTAAAGCTCACTTGGTGCTGGTCAGTTTTAGGGGTTTGCATCTTCCCATAATGTAATTCCATTCTGAAAAGTTACAAAGGATGCTGTCTTTCCTAGAATTGCTTCCTGTTGCATCACCTTATCAGCCTGCTCTGATTTGTCCAGTTTTAACTATTCCTGTTAACACTGTGGAGCCAGCGTCAGCAATATTTTAATAAAAGCAGATCTGTGCTGGGTGAAACGCTGAGGGGTAGAAGTTTATGGCCTGTGGTAGACAGCAGATGAAGTAGTGTGCTGAGTCCGATTGTCCCTTCCATCCTTTGGCTTTACACTTTTGTAAGAACCAGAAAGGGAGGCAGATCCCAGTCAGATTCCTCACTCCTTCAACAAAACTCTCCAGACATCTCCCACTGGAGATCCAAGCCGTGCTCTAGCTCGCCCTGTGCAGAAGGGTTTAAAAAGCTGTAATTGAGCTGTCAGTTTGAAGAACAAACAGGGGAGATGTACTTTAGGTCTCCGTCTGTGGGCTGTTTACAGACCTGTCTGTATGTGCTGTGTGCAGGGGTCTGCGTGAGCAGGAAGGGAGCTCCTTTCCGTGCCACTGTGAGCTCAGCGAACTCAGCGCAAGCCTCTCTTGAAACCTGCTTATGCCTTTTTCATTTTGTTTTACAGTCCTCTCAGGTATAGCCCGTCAAGCTTGTAAAATTATGGAGCTGGAGATGTGCTTGAAGGATATTGATTGATCACCTGGCTTGCGCTGGTTCAATGCCAGTTCATGCGGAATTAGTTCTTAGCTTCTGGTAGCTGTTCTTGACACACTCCTGTCAAGACGCAACGTGCTTATGGAAATGGTGGTCCCAGTGTAATGTTCTTGGGTCACCACAGAGCAAAGCTCAGGAAACACGCTCCTTCCCACTGCTTGCAGCAGGCTAGTAGGAAAGGAATTAAATCTTCCGTAAGATAACATGTTCCTGACCCTATACAATACACGGTACAAGAACCATATGCTGACTTATTTCTCTTGGCTCAGGCTCTGCTTTCACAGGCAGATCCGACTGTGGTGGTACCTTGCTAGGAAATACTGCATGCGAAGGCAACGATTCTTTTTCCATTGGCCATATGTTGGTTTTCCCAAACTGAGGAGCACTTCGTTCATATCTCTATGTAACAGACAATACAAAACCAGAGAATTTATTCACAGCAAGCAGAACGTGTCTGCATTGCCACCGAATTCCTACACAGGCCTTGCTTCCATCTGTGAGACGCTTTCCTGCTCTTCTGCAGGATGTTAAAAGGGTCTGTGTAGGCAGAAAAACTCTTGCTTATAATTTACCAAATCTTTGTTCACATTTAGGAACTGGGTTCCCTCATCAAGGTAAGTGTTGGGAGCCTAAACATTGAATTTGTTCCAAGGATCTCTTTTAAGCAATTCCAGTCCCTTCACACTCCCCAAACCCTGCTGTCATTCTACAGCTTCCTTGAAGAAAGAGCTTGTGGTTGCTGATGGTCCTGCAGTTTTTAGGGAGGCAAAAGTCGAAACTTCAGTGGAACTCAGATGCCTTTGACGGCTGTAGGTGGGTAGCAGCATGGCTGAGGTCGTGTTGCTACATGTAGGTTCAGAGAAGATTGGAGAAGGATTGCTACAGGCTTGATTTATTTTTTTTTTCCCCCAATTCTTTCTGCATTCACTGGTAGTGGAATGGTTTTAAATGGAAAAAAGTCTCTTCTGCTTCAACATCTCCTGCTTTATAGTGTGTCTCTATGACCAGGAGTTTTGTGAAGCTGAGCCAAGAAGCACCATTGATAGGCTCAAGGAACTAGTAAAATTAAAAGAGGGATCAGAGCAGATAACAACATGAATGGTAAGTGTCCAGGGCTGTTAATGCTTAGAAAAGCTTCTTAACTGGAAGAAAGGCTCTGGTATTCAAACTAAATTCTAGCTGCTATAGATCAGGGGACACCTTTTTCGGGAGCAGAGTTTTCCTTGCCCACCCACAGGGGTTTTCACCTGTAATGTTTGCTGCTGGTGACTCTCAGATGACATGTTGGACTAGATGGGGCTTGTGCTCCATCCAGATTAGCAAATTTGTCTTGTTTTCCTGAGTGTGGCTGACCAGAGCTGGCATCAGGGTAGGAGTTCAAGCTGTTAACCTCAGCTTTTTGGTTAGCCTCTAAATTGGGTGTTTAACTATGTTATAAACACCCTGTCCCTTTCTTTCTGTGCTGGAAAAAAACCCCACCAGAATCCTCTTTCTTTAAATCACTTCCACTGCTCCTTAGAAAACCTCAGATCCCCTCAGTACAGGTGGTGTGAGTTCATTTCCAGTCTTCAAAGCGTCTTTGCAAAGTAGCTCTGTGGTTGACTGGAGGCCAGTTCAGGCTGCAGAAGGGTCATTTTTTCTCCATGGTGCTCCTGAGTCTGTGCCACAAAACCCGCGTGCTAACTGTGATTTCACTTTCCTTAATTGCATTTTGGAAGGGTGATTAATTACGTGCCACAACGTTGCCACTAGAGGGATTAAGGATATTAGACTGGCCCAAGGGTTTTGCCTTGTAGTTCTCTTGTGGGGGTGGAAGAAAGTTATTTTCCTAATCTGTGCCCTGCTTTCCTTGTTAACTCTTCTTACATATTCACGAGTGCCGTAGGGTGTAAGAAGCTAATTAAATGTAGTGTTTGATAAAGTTTAAGGAAGTTTTAATTCCTGTGCTGTGGAGCATTGGGCTCCCATACATAAACACGTTAGTTAACGATTACTGCAGAGCACAAGTATTTTCAAAGGTGGCTGTTTCACTTTCCCCAGAGCAAGCCACCCATTTTCAAGCAGAGTTTAAAGGGCAAAGACTGCCTACTCTCTTTATAAGAATTGGTTTTAAAGGTTCTATTCAGCTTTCAAAGGATACATTCATCTGCTGAGCGATAAGATCTTGCATTAAGTGGGGAAACCAGGGGAAAGATTTCGCAAGAGCCGGCCAAGCAGGAAGGGGTTAAAAGATGTCCGAAAGCCCTTTAGGAAGTCTTTCTAACTGAATGGGCTTGGCAGCTGTGCTCCAGTGAGTCCTCACCATGTGGAACCAGGCACCACTCACTACCCTGCGTTCACAAGTCCTGATGTCATGCTACGGCCCGACCTCGAGCTGAGCTGTGCCAGGAGAGAAACAGCTGGCACTGGATGGCTCCCTGGTGTCGTGCTGGCATGTGGGGCTCTCATCCTCCACCTCCTGAGCTTGGGACAGACCAGCTTTCCCGAGCAGCACCTGGCCAGAGGGCTGCGAGTGTCCGGCTGCACAGGGCACCGCGGTGACCAGGGCTCCACTCTCAGCCTACGGTACTTTCCCAATATATCGCTGTGTGACAGGCCACGGGCAGGGCTTTAGATACAGCGAAAGGGATCTTTCCAAGGCCCTTGAAAGCTCCGAGATGAGCGCGGTTGCGTAGCCTGCCAGGTACACCCTGGACGCGAGTGCTGTTGGTGGAGCTACCTATCCGAACTGCACGCATCCTAACGATTCTGGTTTTTTAATGAGCTATTCCTATTTAAGACGGCAACTGTTCCAAGAGGGCCGGTTCCTGCCAGGCCGTCCACAAAAGAGAAACAAAGAGGTTGATGTGAGGCAATGAGCAAATGCCCAGCAGCAGCCTGTGAAGACCTGGACCCGCTTAGGAGCCTGTTTTGCTTCCTGTGGTGTTCCAACACGGTAGCAATCCAACTGCCTGGAGTCCAGACCTGATCTCTCTTGGTCTATCCTCTATCTTAGTAGTTAAAAGAAACAGTATCGCCCAGTTCAGGCACAACTTTTTTGTGTGTATCCTTGCATTTAAAAAAGTCTGTCGCGTGCTAGCAAAAGTAGTGCTCTGATGAGTTAATTTATGTATCATTACGTGTAACTTCTTGTAGTATGTTCAGTTTCTGATCTGTAAAGTATCTTTCACCCCTCAGTATATAAAGACCTGGCTGTGTGTGTCACATATTCCAGGGGCAGTGGAGGGATGGGGAGAAGGTTGGGTTGCCACCGAGCTGCTTCTTCCCCTCTTAGGTGAGAAGGCAAAGCCTCTCCCCGAAGGGCAACCTTTTCTGGGGAAAGTGGAAGCAAATCTCCCTTGCCCAAATTCAATGAGACCCAACAGAGTACCCCGAGGAGAGTAAACTGGATTTTGTGAAGCCTTTGACTGTTTTGTTAATTAGTAATAGAGGTTTTTCCCGGAGATAACCCGATCTATCGGTTAATGAAGTTTAACGTACTAAACTACCAGGGAGCGCGGCAGCAGCGCAGCCCCGCACGTACAATGGGCACATTGTTCCCCTGAGGATCCGATCCCCCCCCTTTATTTGGGGGGGGAACGGGACCACTTCACCCCATTTGGCCTTCTCCTCTCGCGGGGCTGGGGGGGTTCCCAGGGCTGCGAGCCTGGAGGGGGGCGGGATGGGAGGAGGATGTGGGTGCGGGGTGCGCTCGGAGGACCCCGGCGCTGACGGAAAGGGTTAATTACGGGCGGCGGGGCCGCGCATGGGGCGGGCGGCCCCTCCCCGCCGCCGGGGGCTGAAGTAGCGCGGCCGCGGCGGCGCGGAGCGCACAGCGGAGCCCGAGCGGTGGCGGCGGGAGCGGGACTGGGACCGGGCGGAGGAGGAGGCGGCGGCGGCGGCAGCGGAGGAGGCGGCGGAGGGAAGTGAGAATTGTGGTGAGAAGACAGTAGCAGAAGGGCTCACCAGTGGAGCCAGTGGCCAG
>WTSP01014542.1:10210-27797 GCA_025331215.1 Actenoides lindsayi | reverse complement strand
AAGGATCACGGCTTGAAGCCCTGTTAAAAACACAGAATTAATTTAAAGGTCATGGACTTTTATTAGGGTGGAATAAAAATCAAAATGAAGATTCAGAAAGTTATCTTTGCATAGGTGCAGTAAAAGAAGTCTTTCATTACTACTGTAGTGTAGTAAAAGATGTTATTTTTGTGACTCCATGGCGTATTTTAAACACAAATTGCTACACATACATTTTTTATACATATATATATCTCCCCTTATTTTTCCTTATCAACATTCTTTGCACACTAAAAAGGACATTATTCCAAAGTGTTTATATTAAGAATTAGTCAACCAAACAAAACAAACAGAAATTATGCAATCCATGTAATTCAGCTTCAGCCATCTAAAAGTTACACATCTACCCTAAACTAGCTGCTTAGGTTATTTCTGTCATCCATGGGAAGAAAGAGACAACTCTAAACCACAATTTCCATTATCACAGTATCTATTAAAGAAGTGTTTAAGAGAGATGTAATGATCTTTTCCATATATATTGACCAAGGAATCAGCCTAGAACACTATCTTCAACTTAATCCCTGGGTTTAAGAGGATAAAATTAAGCAAAAGGAATCCAATGAGTTTTAAAAACACCAAAATGATTGCTTAAAAAAGAAATTATATACTTTTCTTCAAAGCTAGATTTAGTAGACAGATAACATATTTGGGCTCTATGGAAAAAGGTCTTTTAAAAACAGATCTCAAGAAAGAGATGAGCATATCAGCAAATAAACAACTTCCTAGACTTTGATTTTTCTGTTGAAAAAGATGATCATGAGAAGGTTGATGTGACTTTGCAAATGGAATTACCAAGTTATTCAAGTTGAAATACCAAATAAAACCTCAGAAAGATACTTGCCATATGCTTCCTCATTCTGTCTGTATTTCCCTTAGTGTCTCTGTTGGTGAATCGCAAGGGTCAATACAGTAGTAATCACTGTTCAACATCTTCATTAATAACACTGGCACAGAGCACAACCTCAGCAAGCTGGCAGATGACACGAAACTGGAAGGGGTGGTTGATACACCAAGTGTGCTGCTTCCATAGGCTGGAGAACTGGGTGGAAGGGGAGCCTCATTAAGTTCAACAAGGGGAAGTGCAAAGTCCTGTCCTTGAGAAGGAACAGTTTGTGTACCAGTACATGCTGGAAAGGAGCTCGAAAGCAGCTTGCCAGAAAAGGACCTGGGACTCCTGATGAACAAGTTGACCATGAGAAAAGAAGGCCAACAGCCTCCTGGACTGCATTAGGCAGAGCATTGACAGTAGGTCAAGGCAGGTGATCCTTCCTTTCTACTCAGCACTGAGAAGGCACATCTGGGGTGTTGTGTCCATTTCTGATCTCTGCACTATTGAAAAGACATAGACTTAACTGGAATGTGTCTAGTGCAGGGCCATGATGACTAAGGAGTGTGAGCATCTGACCTACAAGGAAATGCCAAGAGTTGAGACTGCTCAGCCTGTAGAACAGAAGGCTCAGGGGAGTATTATTGATGTGTATAAATGACTGGTGAGAAGGAATGAACACAGAGGAGCCAGGCTCTCCTCACTTGTGCCCACTGTCAGGACAAGCAGCAAGAGGAACAAATCAAAACACAGGAAATTCCATCTGAACCCAAGAAAAATGCTGGAGTTCAGTTTTGTTTTAGTTTTTTCCATGACAATGGCCCAACACTGGAAGACGTTGTTCAGTGAGGTTGTGGAGCCTTATCTATGCAGATACTAAAAACCTGAGTGAACACAGTCTTGAGCAATGTGCTCTTGGTGGCCCTACTTGATCAGGAAGATTGGACTAGATGACCTCCAGAGGACCCTGCCACCCTCAACCTTTCATGATGTTCTTATTCCAAATAGTTCTAACTCCAGATTCTTTTCAGATCACTGTCCATGGACTGATAAATTCTGACATTTAACTAGCACAGAGGAACCCTTCCTGAGTAGGAATAATCTGATGTTGTTCTGTTGACTTTGGGGTGTTACTGATCTACAGAGGGTGAGGATTTGCCCCTGAAGTACTTAGCTTTAACCAGTATTACAAGCACTACATGAAATAGTAATAATAATAAATATTAGCACTTTTTTCTTCTTGGGAGCTATTCATAAGCAGAAAGCTTTATGCAAATGTATTCTTAGTCCCATTTTCTTGGGTAAAGTTAAGTATGAATATATTTTAGTCCAAATCAGTCACAATCTGTTAGAACAATACCTAACATACAAAAAATCTGTCTGTTTTCCTATACTAAATCTAGTTTTTGCTGTTAGCTGCATGGATAATCAGCATATTTTACAATGTAGAAGAATTTCTAATTGTACAAATTACATATTAATTTCCAGGAGAAGGTAGAGACACAAGGAGACTTTTCACTTTCCAGAAGATGCTGTCTTTGCATATGTGTGCAGACCAAATGTATGCTATGACAGACTGAGGAAGAGCTAAAATCTTAAGTTACTGGAAGTACTGTGTTTGTCTTTGTACATTCATCCTCTTCAGTCATACTTGCACAGAGCAAACATAGTGTGTGGAGGTATTGTGAAGGACAGTCACATATCCTAGCTCGTTATCCGATTAATTGTCTCATGGCTTGGCTCCAGCAGTCCGAGAGCACTGATTACCATGTAACAGTACAGCTAGAGATTACTGAGACACGGGAGGTGTATTCCTACATACTCATTTTTTTAGTGTATTGGCCTCCTTTTTTTTGTCAAGCACATTCTTACTGCCATCTCATTTGCTCTCAAGTTTATGACAGATTTTTTTTCCCCCATCAGCTATTACTTCTTATGTCATGTCTTTGAACATCACTTTTAAATATGAGCAAAGCCTAAACCTTCTATGATCCCTCCCACACTGAGGCAGATTTTCACTTGGAATGAATTCTTAATTTAGACAAGAGCTGTGTACGGAACACTGACTTTTTACATTCTAAAACTCTGCAGATCTGCAATATGAATATTAAAATCACTGTTGCCCAAATGGGATGGCATGCTACCTCATCCACATTAGCTCTAGATCTTGCTTTGCTAATCAAACCTTTATCCATAACTAAAAATCTCTAGCTTAAGTGCAGTGGTGTTTTGGACTTGAGCTACTTAAACTCTCATCATATGGACTGGAGTTTGAAGACTGCTGGTGAGCATAATGCAGGGGAGACACAGCTGCAGACCAGAAGCTCAAATTTGCACATTTTAGATATTGGGTATTTCAATCATTCTGCAGCTAATCAAACTGTTTGCTTACTTCATGTAGCTCAAGTGTTTTTTCCACAATCCAGTGTTCTGATCTGAGTGATATTGAGTAACTCGGCTGTAGTAACTCATGTTAATTGTTGTTCTGAAAAAGAATCCTACAGGCAAGACCAAATCAATGCTTCTGTTCCCATTGAAGGAATTTAATCATCACTTCTACTGACACAAGGTAACAGATCATGTGTTATTCTTTCTAGTCCATCACAATGCAAAAAGAAACAACAATATAGAATTTACAAGCCCTCATTTTATTTTGAACTTCAGTAGACTTGGAGAAAACACAGTGACAGTGATTATTTCACATAGTTATTATCTACTGCTAAATAGAAAAAAAAAGAAAACCCAAAAAAAGAAAAAACCCACAGGTTTTATAACTTCCAGGTGACTCCTTATGACACAATGGAATAGTACATTTTTGCCTGGCCCTGGTAAGTTTATAGAGCTCTGAAATCTGATTAACAGAAGGCATTTAGCTCCATAAGTTTGCTTCACAGATTTAAGACAAAGCACAACGGATTTTCTTGACCTACTAACATTTTAAATATTGTTACTCTGCTTTCTGAGGTGTGATTCCAAGTATGTTAGTACCCAACGTGTCACTGCAGCACTGAAGTGAAGAATATGATTAATCTTGTTTCATACCTTCACATAAAATACTGTATGTCAAAGGCAACATCTTTACCAATTTGCATCAGTAGCAACTAATGAGCATACACACACACTTTCAGACAAGCAAACTTTTCAAATGATGTTGTGTTAAGCTTCAAGTATCTAGGAGGTGACATGAAAATGAAACGATTAGTTACATTCTATGCAACAGAAGACAGCTTTTCAGACAGTAATGGGAAGAATTGCTACCTATTTGCTGATATGTCCAAAGTGATTAAATGCTTTTTATGCTGATGTAGCACTTCAGCCAAAAGTAGTGCATTACTCTGTTATCATACTGGTCAACAAGGTTCATGTGTGTAAGCAATGGCTATCAGAACTAATAAAATACAAAGAAATGGAATGTTTCATTCCACTTCTTAACAGTGCCACTACTGCTAAGTGATAATCATACTCTTACATTACCAAACACTTTCTTCATACTTTTATAGTAAGGTTGTAAAATTCACTTTTGGCCCTTAATTTATCTACAAGGTGTGTGATGAGGACACAGACTGAAAACAAAGTAAGCCAGCTCCTAGGTAGCCTGAGGATTTAAAAAATGGCAGCAAAAGGATGTTAGAGTTCTTTTGGCATATAATAATGACTTGCTTTTTCCAGTGGTAATGTGATTTCATCACATAGTGTTTTTAGGAACTGTGCCTAGACGAAAAAAACCTAGATTTAAAGACTACAGAGTTGCACTGATAGATCAGTGCTCCACTCCCATCAAAAAACCCCACCTCTAGGGTTCACTGTTGGAAGAACTACAGGCAGTTGAGTCTACTTTGACATCATGTAAGCTGCTAAAATCACTAAGTACCTGCATAAAGACAATTTATTGGAAAAGAGCCAACACAACTCCTGTAAATGTCAGTCCTGCCTCACCTGATGGAGTTCTTTAATGGTGACAATATGTGCAGGGATAAAGGAAATACCGTGGAAGCCACACTTGGATTTTCAGAAATCATTTGATAAGGTTCCACATGAAAGGCTCTTGCCAGGGAGTTGGGAAAAGGCCCTACTATAGACAGAAGTCTAATTAAAGAACAGGGAGTGGCTTTTCATAATGAAATGTCAGCAGTGGGATTCCCCAAGGATCATTGCTGGAGTCAGTTTTACTCATCAGTGACCTGGAAGAAAGTACAAATGGAGAAATTGTCTACTTTGAAGCAACTAAGCTCTCTTGATCAAATGCCACTATAGATGAGCAGCTCCAGAAGGACACAGAAAGTTGAATGAATGATTAAAAGGGTGACAGATGAATCTCAGTGTTACACAAATGAAAGATACTGAATCTATGAAAACACCCTAAAGAGTGGCTACACAGTATTGGACTTGGAAATGGCCACTACAAATGCAAACAGAGATATCAAAGTCATCATCATCAGTTCTCTGAAGTCATTGGCTCAAAACAGAGTGGCAGCTAAAAAAAATCAAAAAAATGTTAGGTGTTGAGAAGAAGGCATAAAAGCTTTATTTTACATATATATGAAACTCTGGTGTGACCACACACAATGTGCAGTTCAGGTCTCTGCATCCCAAGGTGTAAAGGTAAAGAAAGTAAATAGCAGTTCAAATGATTCAAGGGAAAAAAGAAGGTATCATAGGAAAAGGGATATAAGTTGAAGTTGAAGAGGAAAAGGCTGAAGATGTGTATGACTGAACTTTACATAAACATAGACAAGATGAATACAGTACTGTTAATCATGTCTACATTAATGAAAATAGGGAATTCACTAGAAATCAACATGTACAAGAAAGTATTTCTTTGCACGGTGAGTAGCGATCTTCTGGAGCCTTCTAGAGGCAGATACAGAATCAATGGGTTCAGAAAGAAATTGGGCAAATTCAGGCACAGTAAGTCCACAGATGATACCAAAGAGACTGTCCATGTGTACTCTCTAACACTGCTACAGGAACTGTAGACCTGGAGGAGGTATGAGGGAAATAAATGAAAGAAACCTCTCCAGCCTACATTCTCTCCTTAAATAACGTTGCTGAACTGCCACAGTCAGAGATGTAATGGCAAGACAAGAATATCGCTGAACTATCTGACCCAATATGATGCATTTTTATGTTCTGAAGAAACTCCCCATAAAATGGTAGTGAAATTTAGCTAAAGAAACCATTATGTTATTAATGTAAATAGTCTATTTAAAAACAACTCTCCAAGAAAACACACTGCATACATAATAAATAAGTACAGCAGTTCAATTAAGAATAGAAACTAGACTTTAAAAAGCTACTGTTTCAGAAGACATTTTCTTTTAATACTATTCATAGGCTCATGGTATTATCTAGGACACCTATTTATCCAATAATTTAATACTATACAGAAAAAAAAAAATGTTGTTAGGGGATTGCCAAGTATATGTATTTCTAAGCCGACTAAGAGATAATATCTCCTTTCCTGAAATTCCTCCAAAACAAACAGGGTTAATGAAGCCACTAGATAGCTGTGACATTTTCATTCCAGCTATTTAGAGAAGAGATGGAAGATATTAGGTAACATCATCCAGCTGCCAAAATCCAAATTTTTTAGCATTTTCATCTCACAAATAAAGCATAAATCAGTATTTGCATTCATTGTGGACAAAATGCTCTCCTATTATTTACAAAATATCTAGACATTTGAAAATATATAGATTGACTTAGTAACTTTCACTTATGACTATGTAAAGAGAACCCTTCACAACTTGTTATAAGAAAATGCAAATGACAAGTTACCTGTCAGTAAATGAGCACAACTCTGCTTAGAAAGTTATTTTGTTGCATTAGACTCTGTGGCTGAGTCAGTCACTCCACTGTGCTGACAAATGTCTGCATTAATAAATTCAAAATAAAGTTGCATATGACAAAATTACAATGTAATAATTACCACAGCCAAATCATTCAATTCTTTTGATTCAATAAAGTAGCATCAATACTAAACTATGCTATTATTTACCTGTAATGACTTATCAAAAGCCTTCAAGATTGTTATAAAATTTTACACATCTGAGTTTAAGTTCCCAATAATCTCTTTGTCCTATGTCCTCAGTGCCAATGCAAAAAGCTCACATGACCCCGGAAGCATCTTAATACCTGTCTTGTCTAAGTCTCCAAGTTGAAAATGTCTTGTGACTTGAAATCCTTCAGGCTTAACGTGGACCACAATATTGCCATGTTGGGTGCTGATCTGCTAACTTAACTGCAGTAGGATTGATAGAACAGGGGAATTTGTTTCTCAGCTTCTTAGTCTGGTGCAAGAAGACCTAATCTCAGCACAAAGCACGAAACTCACAACAAGGAGGAACGTGTGCATTTAACTACAGCATATTTTCAGCAGGCACTCATTTGCATCTAAGAACACGAATAAGAATGAACTGCAGTTTGGAAAATGGAGCAGCTTGAGCTGGAGGTTTACATGTCTTGCAGTTGCAGTTCTAAAGTTTAAGTGAATGAGACTAGTACCTACTTATAAAAAACTCAAATTCCTTCCTTCCTTGACCAAATTGGAAATCACATTACTCAACGCAGCCCATGATGTACTGGTAATTATGGTTTGCTACTCTCACTCTGTCTTCTAAAGGTGCTTCACTATGCATAAAAGATCCCAATTACATCAGGGACCAAAACTGGCTCTTTCTCAGGTCCCAGTTTTGGTCACAGAACAGTGTAGTGACAGCTCTTCTTTCCCACGAGGAAACACTTCTGCATTACATCCCTTACACGTGGACACTGCAGACAGGTGCAGTTTTTGCTGTTCACAAAATTTACACTTTTCATCAGCTTTTCATCCTGGTTAACTCATGTATCTCCCTACCCAGTAACCTGTTGTGGTGAATTCCTTGAGCTCTGCTTCTCCTTGTACTTTGCAAACATAGCAAAGGTAACACATATGTCACTAAGATAGATGACGACTGGCAGTTAGGCTTTCCATATTTCCACTGAAACTGGTCTTTAGAGAAGGCACGCAATGTTACCATCCACTGTACAAAAGACAATCATGTTTATGGGAGAGCTCTTTCAAACAGATTTTGCTCAAGTCAGTAATGGGTATTAATCTGTCCCTCGGTTTTAAAGGGTAGAAGTTTCATATGATACTTTTCTTTAAAGAAGATTTCTAAGTAACTACACTAAACTAAGAGCTGGATACATTTAACATTTAACAAGAGGGACATAGAAATACTAGAGAGAGCCCAACGGAGAGCTATGAAGGTGATGAGACTGGAACATCTCTCTGATGAGGAAAGGCTGAGAGCCCTGGCGCTGTTTAGCCTGGAGAAGAGAAGACTGAGAGGGGATCTTATTAATGTTACAAATATCTGAAGGGTGGGTGTCAAGTAGAAATGGCCAGTGTCTTTTCAGTTGTACCCTGTGACAGGACAAGAGGTAAAGATATCAAGGACAAACACAGGAAGTTGACCTCAATGTGAGGAAAAACATCTTCACTGTGACAGTGACAGAGTCTGGAACAGTCTGCCCAGAGAGTTTGTGGAGTCTCCTTCTCTGGAGACTTTCAAGACCTGCCTGGATCTGTTCCTGTGTGGCCTGCCCTGGGTGATCCTTCTCTGAAAGGGGTTGGACTTGATGATATCCAGAGGTCCCTTCCAACCCCTAGCATTCTATGATTTTATGATTCTATGATTCTAACAATAACACTAGAAAACCATAAACAATCACTGATACAAAGGAAAATGGTTTGAATTAAGATTAACTCCACCAACTTTTCCATCATTATTCATAAATACTTTATGGTATTTCTGGATTTTTAAAGTTTTGACTCTTCTTCATTTCCAAAACACCCTTGCACCCTTCTGAGTATCAATTTACATACACCATGACAGACAGACTTGAAGCCTTTGTCTCTTAGTATTGCATTGCTGCTGAATTTTTCATTATCTGTTCATCTCCTCATTTATTTTGAAGCACTGACACCCTTAAGTAAGTAACACTGTGGCTGCTGATCCTCCAGTCTTCAGGGTGCATGCTATTTGACTTTGATCTGGAGGGCTATGAACAGCTGCCATTCCCCTGCTGAACCTTGAAGAGGCTAGAAAGCAAACTAAGTTGTGATGAACAACATGCCACTTTTCCTTCTAGCACAACCAACAATAAGACACTGAAGATATTCTGAATTTCCTGCGTGTTCTAAGATCATCTAATGGAATGCAACAAATAAGCATGGTGGTGGTCAGGGATTAAAATTGATGTAGCCTACTAGCATTGCTCATTCCCCTCCTATGCATCTTACACATCACTGCACCAATGCCTGGAACAGGAGCTTTGCTGGACTTTACCGTCTGTCCAAAGCAGCAGGAGCCGTGAATCTTGCCTCAGTGGGAAGTTGATCACTGTACATATTACATTTCCTTCTCCTTTTGAAAACCCCAGGTAGGAGCTGTGCTGAGCCTGGAGATTTTAGTTCTTTTACGGCTCAAGTAACTGTGTTTTGTTCCATTTTCTTTTTGGTTCACATGGATTTTCATCTTTCACAGCTTGGTTTGGCTTCCATGTCCAAATGATTCTCCAAAATGTGAATCAACTTTCAAGCTCCCAACTTTTGCAAAATTTATGCTACACTTGCCTGCAATTCTACTCTGTCTCTCATTTGTTTACTGCAAACCTCAAGACAGTTTCATTGTGAAGAGTTTGTATGGCTTTAAAGATAATTTTCCTCTCATGGATCATCCTGGTGTCCAGCAAAAGGTTGCAGCAGACTACACAGGCTGACTCAGATGACAAGCCACCCTCCATGATTAATCTCTTTTGCAATAAATGGCCTATGCCTTATAAACACTAAGCCTTGAACTAAGGTATTTTCCAGTCGGACTAGTACATGAAATGGAAAAAAAGGTCCTGTGACTTGGCTAGTGGGAACTTTTTGAGCCTACTGCAGCTGTAAATTGTTCTTTTCATATATTTATAACCATTAGTTCTTTCATTGAAGGTGTTTTTCCATACTTTTAAGGTGGGTTTTTTTTTGGTCTTAATAACCAGTGATTTGTTTTCAGCTTGCTTCTACTGGCTACAGTCTGGCTTTTATTTCTTTTATAGTTCCAATTCCCTACCTTCAAATAATTTTTCATTTCTGTGAGGACATAAAAAAAGAATGTGCATTATTGACCATACCAGGAACTTAAGAAATATAGGGGCTATTTTGCGAACAAGAATGTGCTGTAATTTTTCTTTTGAGGTTTAGGAATGCTGAAATATGCATTGACATAGGCTTTGCCATGCATAAAAATGCACATAAATGCTCTTCCAACAGTGGAACAGTGAATTATATGAAAAGTATTCTACTTTAGCTACTTTTTGTAAATATCTAAGATTCTATGCTACTGAAAAGGTAGGATTGCATTGCTCCCTCAGAAGGAAGAACAGACAGGTGTAAGATGTGTAGAAGTAATCTCTGGTGCCAATACAACCTTCCTGTCTCTTTACTGAGGGTAAGTGAGGAGCATGATGAGTCAAGAGTGACATAATGCCTGAGAAAAGCACATCAGTAGGTTTAAGTAGGAAAACTTGTCAAGAAAGTTGCCACAATAAGATGAAGCTAAAATGGGATGTTACAAAGTCAAGTTGTAGATGCCTGAATGTAGAGTTCACACAGTAGTTGTTGACACAATCCAATTGTACTAGAAGACTCATGTAGTAAGGAGATGATTAAATGTGTAAAATATGCCTGTTGGGTCCTAAGGTCTTGTCTGAATATTTTACAATGAGTTTCTGTCAGGTGGCCAAATAAAGACTGCATTTTCTACTGCCTAATCAAAGTATGATATTGAGAAATGAATTTTCAAAGGGACACATTGCTGTCAGTACAGCTGCAGCAAGATGAAAATATACCCAAAAGGCATAGGGCTTCAGGATTTCGTTTCAACATCAAACACTGAGAGATCAGTCTTATTTTCCCATTGTGTTGAAAGGAAGAACTATAATTCTGATCTGTTGAGACTAATTTTGTACATCCTTGTGTCTTACACAGGAAACCTGGACAAAGAAGGCCTGCAGCAGAAGGGTCAGAGTGTGCTTTGTTGTTTGAAGACTCAATATTAGAAATGTTAAGAGTTTGATTAATATTTCTCACTAGGTCATTGAAATGCCTGGGAGAACATTTCAATGTTAACAATATGTTCTGTCATTTCTATAACATTTTCTGCCTTTTTGCACTTTCATACCAATACACCACACAGAAATGCTAGCCAGACAATATTCCCAGAGTGATGTAGCCTCAGAAAAACTCATTAGTTCCATCAAGAGATTCAAGATGGGTTTTGCTCAATACAAATGTAGAAATTGTCTTCCGTCCATGAAATATTTGAATAGCTGAAATAGTTAAAAATGTATACAAAGCACTACCCTTACTACTGATACATTTAGTGTCTTTCAGATTTGACGTCTTAAATAATTTTTCTTTTTATTCTTATATCATGTTCAAAAAATGTCAGATTACCTAGACTGAGTTGAATTAGTTCAAGTCACATTCAACATGTAAAAGCTTTCCATCTTGTACTTTCAAAATATATTTGTAATATATTTCTGTTCTAGGATATATTTGTAATCAAGGGAGGTCATAAATCCAGTATTACCATTAACTTTACATTAAATTGATATATATATTTTTTACGCACACATTTTTTTTCCATTCTTTCTTTTGTCTGAAATTAACGACAAATTATAACCTTAACCAGGATGGAAATCATATGAATGATAAGTTAACTACCCCAAGTATGTTAAAAAAGTGAATTAATTTCTCTAAGGGTAATATTTTTATTTACGTATACCTACACACATACATATACACACATACTTATGAAATCTCCTTAATGCAACTCCTGAATTTGTCATCTAAATAATAACAAACAGCAGCGTATATATTTACTGAATTTTTATTCGCCATATCCTTGGCAAATGAGCTGAGAACTCTATCTTTTGAATTTTATGACCTTTGAAGAGAAATCAAACAAGAAAAATACAGAAATTAAGATAAATTCTTATCTTTGTCTTAAACATGAATTAAAAAGTTTCTGTTTAGACTGCAGCTTGATTAACATTTTTAACTGGTGTTAAGTCTTGATGTCATGCCCAGTCTTGGTCCTCTGCCATTGTTTTGTACCAGCCCAGTACTTGTGCAGCCTCAAGTTCGACGGATCAAAGAACTGATCTGGTTCATTAGTTGCCTTCTTTATTTGACGGGTTAGTTTTTGGCAGGACAACAAGGCAAATGGTTAAAACAATAGCCCAGAAGAAGCAGTCACAAAATCAGCAAGATAGGCAAAGGAAAACAGAAGAAGAACTCATTCAGGCAGGAGTAGGGCTGTTTTACATCAGTTTTCAAGGAACTGTTACTTTACAGTGTGATGCAATTAAAAAACAGGGGTAGGGGCTTTTGCCCCATTTTTCAAACAAAAGTTAAAAATCTGTTTGGAAATTTTTGGAATTTAAAGGCAAATACAAGAACTCAGATATTTACTAAACTGGAAATAGAGCAACAGGAAACCTGTCTTGATTCAGTTTAAGGTCATAATCTAGAGGTATCTAGAAATCTCTCAGGTTTAACATATGCCTTAAAAGAATTTCCTGTACATACTGGAATGATGAATGAGAATGGAACAGAAACATCAATATAAATAAGTAAATATTTGTTTTTTAGCAGTGAGTGCATATCTTCTTCTTTTTCAGATTATAATGTCCCTAACTTAAATACAGGAGTCTGTATTTCTGGAAACTACCATTTGTTTTATAGCTGTTTTTGTTTTTCCAAAAGGAAGTGGAAAACCTGAATCAACTGATTAAACATGGAAGGTTGGTAGAAATGGACATAAATCATTGACATCTTGAACTATAGAGCAATTTCAAAACACAAAAGAAAAACCGATATGTTTAGCCAGTTTCACTTTACAGAAATTTGCTACATTTTATATAACACCAGTATTTCAGATCATGAAATCAGATATTTGAAACAATCAAGAATAGGCTTAAAACCAGACTTCATATTGGATTAATAGCAGAATTAATCAAACTGGTATTTTAGGCTGTAGGGAAAGTTGAGTTCTCCTAAAACTCATCCAGAGAGACTTTAAGAGTAATCAGTAATTTAGAGAACTCTAGTCCATGTTGATTCCTGTCAAGTGAAGTGTTTTGCAGCGGCTCCCTAGAAGCTTTAAGCCAGAACCCAGCTGGAGGTGGGGAATCTCATGCCTTAAAAGCCAGGTTCTCCAGCAGGTAAACTGAAAATGAGGTATGGTTGTAATGGGATCATGTTTATTATTCAACAACAGCACAGTGCTTAGCAGCTTTATTTTAACAGGTCATTTTCATGAGCTGTATTGACCAGAAAGCCTGTTACCAGGTTTATTAACTTAAAAAAACCCCAACTGGTTAAAGTTCTGATTCTTATCCATATTTTGAAAACAAAGACTCTTGGAAGACAAATTTTAGGCAGATGTAAAGCTACTCCTTGAAAACATAGCTTTTAACTGCTTCATAAATAGTTTTATTTTGCCTGTGCACTTTTTTTGCTCTCATCCTGTGATGTTTGTTTTGCATATGGTTTTTATGAACCTAGTCATGAAGGCTGTCTGTACCTTGAACTCTAATGAGCTAGGGCTGGTAAGAGCTGGAGCTGGGGAAGACAGAGATACCCAGGACTCATTGAAGACTGAGCATCAAGAAGAGGAATTCAGAGGACAAGCACCTGAAGCCAGAAAGTCCCCAAAAAGTGGTGACACAGAAGACCACAAAAGAAGCAATACAGTCTGTGAAACTTGCAATCTCTCCTCCACTAAAAGTCATGCACGTTGCAAGTGTCCTGCATTCCTGGGAAAAAAATTGAAACAAAGAAAATACTAAAATCGCAACACATCAGAACACTTTGGATGACACCATCTAGCCTGGGAGTATAAGGCTGATGTAAGAAGAAGTCTTAAAAGTCTCTTTATGCCTAGATCTGTCAGATCTTTAGATAATCTTTAAGCAAAAATGATACTGGGCACCTCAGTTCAAGAAGGACAGGGAACTGCTGGAGAGAGTCCAGCGCAGAGCCACAAAGATGATGAAGGGAGTGGAGCATCTCCCTGATGAGGAGAGGCTGAGGGACCTGAGTCTTTTTAGGCTAGAGGAGACTGAGGGATGACTTTATTAATGTCTATAAATATATAAAGGGTGAATGTCAGGAAGATGGAGCCAGGTTCTTCTCTGTTACGTCTAATGATAGGACAAGGGGCAACAGGTGCAAGCTGAAGCATAAGAGGTTCCACAGAAACCTAAGGAAAAACTTTGTCACTGTGAGGGTGACAGAGCTTTGGAACAGGCTGCCCAGAGGGGACTCCAGAGTCTCCTCTGGACACACTGAAAACCCTCCTGGACATGTTCCTATATGACCTGCTCTAGGTGGTCCTGCTCTGGCAGGTGGGTTGGACTAGATGATCTTTCGAGGTGCCTTCCAACCCTTAACATTCCGTGATTCTGTGATTCATTTAAGTACAAAAATGTCACTTTGATTTCCACACAGTGCAAGGCAGAAGATGACCAAGTGCAGTATAAACACACTAGTGTACTAAATCATAAAGCACAGGAAACACAGAACTAATGTGAAGGTGCATTGCTTAGCAAGATTTGTAACATGTGAGACAAATGAAATTGGTGCACTTGCGCCTCATTCTCCTACATATGGGCATATTGAATTCACAGAAGAGGAGGTGAAGGGGCCATAATATATGTTAAAAAAATATTTACAGTGACTAATTTGATCTATATCTTTAAAGAAAAATCATGACAAAATTTGCCATGTGCTTTAGTGACAACAGATCTTGGCAATCAGCAAAATACAGCTCCTTTAAAATGCACAATGGTGAAATGGTAACATGTATGGTACCATCTGCTAGATAAAGAAAAAAGTGATCAAAATTACCTGTGGAATTCCTCCCAAATTATTGCATTTCACAGTCCGTGTTGCTCACGGGAGATTTTAACAATACAGATTTGTACTGAATAATGCAAACAGTTTGATACTGATGAAAATGGCTCCCTGTTGCCTGCAAGAGAATTTTGTGGTCCAGAAAGCAAAAAACTTCAACCCCAGGAGAATCTGGTTTGGAAGCAGTACTTAAAGAGACTCCAAGACTAAGGAAAGCTGTAATGGATGTAATCATAATGGATAACTTGAATTCAGCACAGAAGAAATAGATTCAGAGAATGCAAGAACAGAAGGATATGCAGCTGTGTCAAGGAAATGCTGAGACTGTAAGAAACCTTGAATGTAATACCTAATTAATATAGTTTATCTTTTGCTTTCAGAGAATGGGAAAAGGTACTCTCTTTCCATTCTGTGTTTACTAAACATCTGCAGGCAAATTTTGTAAATACCAGATGCTCAGTGAAGTATCTCTTAGTAGGTTGATAAGCATATTTCAGAACAATTGAGTATGTTTCGAACCTGTCCGTGTTCTTACACTCCACATTACTTTGACTTCACCTCATCCTGTGCTTTTCAGAACCAAGAAGCAGCTGGTTAAAGTACCATTTATGCCTGAATGGCTAAAGAGAGCAATAGATAATAAGAAAGAAAGAGTGATTTCAAGTCTCTCCAGAAAACCAGAGATGTCAGGCCAGTGTTTCAAAATGAGTAGGATAGGTAAAAAAACCCAGAAGGTGGCCCCAAAGGGGTAGAAGCATTGGTGAGATGTGAAGGACATCAACTGACTGGAAGACCACCTCTAAGTCTTCTGAGAACTTTGCTTCATGGCTGAGCCCTTACAAAACAACTCTAAACCTCATACACGTCACAAGGAGACTCAGAAGATGGTCAAGGTGGTCCAGAAATAGTTCCAAGCTCATTGGGCATTTTAGTGCTATTTTAGTACTCTGTGGCAGACAAGCCTTTGCTTCTCATTTCAGCTGCACTAGTTGTTAGCAGGTGTTTTTCGGCCTAGTCAGAGGCATTTTGGGTGGGTGTCCCAAAAGGCTTGCAGCACCTGGTTGTAATACAACTGTTGTCTCACACCTGGGAAGTGCTACACATGCGATAAATGGAAGACAAATATTTAGATTATCTAAGATAAAGTAATTATGGAGGAATTAAATGGTGGATTTACATAAGAAGAGATCAATTTTTTTGCAGCATTAGGACAGACGCTTTGACAGAAACTACTCCAAGCTGATGAGTAACATGACAAGCCACTATTACAAAGCATTGTTATTTGGGATGTACCAAACTAGGCAGACAATTAGAGAATGCATCCTGTACAACAAGCTTGCAATGACAGAAGAATGGACTGTGTGATGTATTTTTTCATTTTTGTTCTCGATCTAGGATATTTCGCATATTCTGTGTTGTGGATTAGCAATCTTTGAGCTTTGTGAGGTAATTCTGAGACAGCAATCAGTAATTTACATAATTAGCATAACAGTATTTAATTATATGATTACTGTAAATATGTGTAAAACTCTAATGGTGTAATTAGAAAGTGTAATTACTACTTGTAATTACATAATTAAGTATGATGACATAACTAAACTTGTCATTAAAAAAAGGATATTTACAAGCTCAGCTGTAGGCACCGGTATAATGCACAATTATATTGGTGGTATAAAAAGAAAAGTTACCATTTTAATGCTAGTTGTGCTAAAGCTAGCTCAAAAGGAGATAAATGCTAAAAGTTTGTGAACTGTGCCATAGTACACAAAGAATGTTCTGTTATTTATTGATAAGTCTTCATACGCTTAGCTGAATAACATGAGTATAAATAATGTAAGTATTAAATATCTGTATTGTGTAGCATTTTTTGAATTACTGATTTAAGTAATATATTACTTTTCTCCTAAGTCTTCAAAGTACATCAGATTTCACACTTCTCCTGTCATACCATCCTGTAGACATGAGACTGGTACCCCCCTATGTGTGTGGGTTCCTACCCAGAGGAAGTACAGAACAGAAGCTTTTTACTGCTGTACTCCAGTGCTGTACTGCCGTGTCCATCCATCCATCTGTCCATCCTCCCTGCCTCCCCACTTTCCCACGCCACAGAATCATAACATGATAGAGTGGTTTGGGCTGGAAAGGACCCTAAACGTCATGCTGTTTCAAGCCCCCTGCCTTTATCAGGTATACTTTCCACTAGATAAGGTTGTTCCAAGCCTTGAACAACCTGGCCTTGAACACTTCCAGGGATGGGACAGCTACAACTTCTCTGGGTAATCTGTGCCAGTACCTCACCACACTAATCACAGAAAAGTTCCTCCTAATATCTAGCCTAAATCTACCCTCTTACTGTTTAAAGCCATTACCCCTCATCCTATCACTACACTCCTTGATAAAGAGTCCCCCTCACCTTTTTAAATATTGGAAGGCCCCTATAAGGTCTACCTGGAGCATTCTCTGGTCTGAACAACCTCAACTGTTTCAGCATGCACACAGTTTGCAGCTGGCAAATTAATAGCTACAGCAAAGCACATTTTAAAACTTACTGTACTTCATCTCTGCACAAAAGTTACTTTACTATTGTATAATATCTTATACTGTTGTATAAAGTCTTATAATATTATAATTATAAAAATTCTTTAACACAAAATTATCCTTTTGAAATAACAATGTTCTTCTGTATGGGCTAGATGATAGAGTCCTGGGTTAGAGTTGTCATAGAATCATAGAATTGTCAGGGTTGGAAGGGACCTTAAAGATCATCT
>WTSP01014539.1:29635-42874 GCA_025331215.1 Actenoides lindsayi | reverse complement strand
TGAATAAGTCTCCTCTTGCTTTTCACCACGTTTTCTCACTGTTGCTTGTGAGTTGCTGCTTGGTATACAGTCATAGAATGATTTAGGTTGGAAGGGACCTTAATGATCATCTCATTCCAACCCCTCTGCCATGGGCCGGGACACCTCCCACCAGACCAGATTACTCCAGTCTGGCCTGGAACACATCCAGTGATGGGAAAATCCACAGCTTCCCTGGGCAACCTGTGCCAGTGTCTCAGAGGTTTAATTTCTTCTCCTATTGATATAAATTTAAATAATCATCAGAAAGTCACAAGGAGGATGTAATTTTCCTTAAGGAAAAATAGGGAGGCAAAAATATGTATTTGGATATATTGAAATCATCACATATATGCTCGTATTGCCAAGCTCTCACTGCAACTGCTCAACTGCATCAGAGGCTGGGGGGGGGGGGAAATAAAGATAATAAATAAAAAACCAAACAAAAACAAAAAACCACACACCCCACATCCCGCCCAGAAAACAACAACAAACAACAAAACCAACCTCCTCATCTCCGAGGACAGCAAGGATTTCATTCTAGTTTTATCCAGTCCAATCCCTCAGGCCCCGTGTGGGTTTTGGCACGTTATTATATAAATAATACTAACTCTCCCCTCTGTAGCCATTTGCAGGAGCACACACGTTCTCAGACACGCTCCCTTTCATTCCACAGGCAGCCGTGACATTCAGACGTCTCATTTCCCCCTCCTTCACCCTCCCGCTGCAACCCAACACATTTTTGCCAGTATATGGACTGGAAGGAGCAGTTTTCTTTTTAATACCGAGTACGAAAAAAAAATTTCAACTGCACAGGCGAGACCTGTTGGGGCTACAAAAATCCGGCATCCAAATTTAGATGCTCTGAACATCTAAGCCTGGATTCCTGCTGTTTGGGTTGGTGGGGGGGTGTTTCTCTGCACTATCCCAGAAGAGTTTCCCTGTCTGCATTTATGGTTCTTCAGGCTGTATCCTCACTTCCATTCTGCATGCAGTAATTTTTGCTAAATGTTGAACACAGAAAAATTGAGAGCTTTGTTAATTGAGTCACTTCCTGCCAGATTTGTGTTCCCCTTTCACCTTTTAAACAGAAGATTGCCGCATAATAACTTCCTTTTTACCATCTTCCATCACTTGATCTTATTACAGACTTAAGCACAGACTTTTCTGAACTGTCTTTTCTGTAAAGTTTTGTGGTTTTTTAAAATATATCATTTAAAAAGTAAGAATCATTTCAAATCAACACTAAAAATCCCTTCAGCTTTCAAGAAAACTCATCCTCCAGAGCATTGCAGCTCTTCTGCAACCCTCACCTGGAAAGGCATCTGAAACATCCCAATTTCTTCAAAGGCTAAAGGAAGAAATTGGACTAGTGTGTCTCAGAAAAACACTAAGAGACCATGCTCAGGAGGAGGAACAAAGCCTTTTGAGGAATGTTGTCCAACATAGGCGCAAATCAGCCTGTCTATAACCCAAACCTTGGCAAAGCCAGAGCAAGCACATATATGGGGGGGTTACTACGTGGGTAGTGAAGGAGAACAGCTCCAGGAGTTGTAGGAATTCAAGCCTGAGAATATACATTTTTCTGCTATGAGACCCATCACAGCACTTTCTCGTTCTTGCAAAACCACAGAAATGCAAGAGCCTTTGCTTTGCTGTCCAAAAAAAACCAAACCCCCCCACCTCCCTCCCCCCCCCAAAAAAAAATTAAAAAGTAGTCCTCTCCAAAAATGAGCTGCTGTACTTGGTAGTTACATTTCCCTAGTATGAACAACACAGCCTGTGAATGGTGTTACTGCTGTGAAACAAGGTTCTGACACATGGAAAATACTTAATCCCAAAGATTGAATCCCAGTGCCTTATTCTTCTGAGATGGGGGGAAAAGACACACAGTAAAAAAAGTTCTTAATAAAATGGCTGCTCCAAGGTTCTTGGTGGGAAATGACACAACTGACCAAAGTCTTCTGACTTCCCGCATTACCATGTCCAGGACTGACTGTGTCCTTTGTGGTTCCCAGATGAGCACTTTGAGCCATTTTACATGCTTTTGTAGAAAAACCCAGCAAACCAAACAGTTCTGGTACTTAAATATTTCCATCTCCTTTTGTTGCATGCTGCTTGCCTCTAGATAAGAGCCCTCCATTGTCCAACCATCACCATGGAAAAATTATTTTTATTTTGTCTACCTTCTGAAGTACTGTTGATGCAGACTAGACATATTCAAGTTCAATATGCTTGGGACTTTTAAAAGCAAAACATCTGAAGTCAAGAAAACAACAGATTATAAATTACAGTAGTCAGAGGTTTCTTTTTGTGCCAGCATGCAGATGACCAAAGATTTCCCAAGGGGCCACCTATCACTCCTAAACGTTTTATTACTTCCACTAGTATGTTACCAAAAAGACATGAACTCCCTGAAGGTTTTCTGACCTTTTCAAGAAAGCTGGTACCGGCACCCACTCTTAAAAACTACAGCAGGCTCAGGTGAAGGCACCAAGGTTGCTGTCTCTAGCCCAGCCTCACGCCCAGCAGGGTCAACACTGCAGCTATACAAGGTTGCTCGTGGATGGGTCCTGATAAGTCAGGGCATCTCCATCTCAAGAACGACTACACTTCACTGCTTTTTTGTGGAAAGAGAAAAAAAATCATCATATTTATTCCCACATTGGATTGGGAGAAATCCAGACAGAAGAGCAGTCACTTGAGGTGGTGAAATGGATTAGACATTTGGAAAAAAATGTCCCCTTGCATGGCCAAATACGTCACTACCTAAATGTTGCCTACATTTGACAAACAGCAGGAGAAGCAGCTTGATGGAGAAAGTAAAGGTTTTTCAGTACCTTATAACACAAAGTGGACATGCCATGGGCTGCAATGCAAGAGGCACAGAAGATGTTTCCAAACCCAAGTCCACAGAGCAATGCTCTGCTCCAAAGTCACTTCTCCCTGGGGACCGACAATGTGCATCATGACCCTCATATCATTGTTTTCCAAAGTATTAAGCCTAGGTTTAACATTTCCCAATAGGCCACAGACCATCATCAGTCACAGAACAAAGTGTTTTCATCCTTTCTGCTCCACATGCTCTATCATGCCTAATAACATCAGTGTCAGAGGGCAATGTCCAGCAGCACAACACAGCTGCTGAGAGCCACCTGGCCAACCACAAATACATTAAGCCACAAAGAGTCTATTTGGAGACAGAAACATTTCTGTAAAATGCTCAGCATCTCATCTGTGACAAATCTAAAAAGCTTTCTGCTCCTTACAGTCGTGTTCAAGTGCCAAAATAAAACCAGTGTGCTTAACATGACAACTGATGGTTATCTTGGGAAGATGACACCAGGCCTGACCACAAAAGGCTGCTCTTCCTGAGCACCCTCCATGTTTATATTTGATCATCTCCAAAACAGGCTGCACTAAGGCTGAAGGTATTTGTGGAAGTCTACTTTGAGGTATAATCCATCTTTTCCCTTCTTGAGGTCTGCTCCTCCTTTGAATCTCTCTCCTTTGAATGTAGCACTAGAGATGACGACTCATTGAGAAGAAACTCGAGATGTCAAAAATGGCTCTTTAAAATTAGGAAGGTTACAAAGCAGCTGGAAAACAACCATTGCTTGTTTTACTATAAAGGGAACATTCAGCAGCAAATAACACTGAATGTGAGCTCATTCTGTGCCAAAAAATGGGTCTATGGGATCTGTATACAAATTTCCAGTCATGACTGCAGAGGAAGCAATGATGTCCAAGCGCAGCCTTGAACTCCATGTTTATTCTCAAAAAAAATGACTCTCGCATTGTGCTATTCTGACTTCAAAAATCTGTCAAAAGTTGCTTTCATTAAGTGGCAACACATGCAGTCACTCTGGCTTAGCATCACCCACATCACCAAGCAATCCAACCAAACTCCAGCTGGAGTCACTGGGTTGGGGGTCTCCAGTCTGACCCTGCTCCCATTAGGGCCAACACCATCACAGCTATAGCAGGTTCTTCAGGGCAGTTCCCAAGGATGGGGATCCCCCATCTTTTAGTGTCCTGTCCCAGGAGTGTCCTTCATCTATCAGTACAGCTATTTTTAGGCTCCAGAAACAGCCTCCATTCTTTACTTTTCTACAGCAGCCCAACTTCTGGACACTGCAGTCCTTAACTCTTATTTATTATAGGTTTTTTATTACTTGGCTCAACCTGCTTTTCTAGGACACCATATGAGCTTCAGCTCGTGTTTCACAGACACTGAGAATATTTGACTTGATCAGACTGGCTAGCACCCTGCAACATCCCCATCACATGCCGTTTCATGAAGCCTTTTAACTTCTACATCTTTGTATCAATATTTAGGCTTTTGGGATTAACTGTTTATTTTATTTTCTTTCAGCAACGCTTGTATTCTTGGAGAACATCCTGTAGCTTCCTAGTCTTTATTTGGATTTCCACAGCATTTTAACAATAATAATGTAATTTCCCAGCAGAGCTTTTAACGTCAGTCTCTGACTGTGAGAAATTAATGTACTGAATATCTATGTTCCTTTCCACTTCATTTTTCCCTTGTTTTGTAGCTATTTTTACCTCATTTCCCTTAAGGACTCTGTGCTTTCTAAATACAATTTAACATCCCAAGCAACTGTATATTCAGCTTCTGTGCTCACTGCTTTTGGAAGTTACTGATCAGAGAAACCATTAAAAGACGACCGATCTTTAGCTGCTCGCAAACTCTTCCAACACAAGTTTTCATCAAGTCTTCTTTAGAAACAGGCTTTTATTTATTTAATTCTTTTTGACTAAGAAATAACACTGTGTACCACTAATGTTCCTCCTATCTTGTGGGAGGACACAAATAATTAAAACCCCCACAAATTTGCAAAGGCATTATGAAGTGTACAACCTAGAAGTTCAGTCAACACTGACTTCAGCAGCAAAATTTTACATATTTCAGGTAGAGCAGGTCAAACATATTAATAAAGGTTAATCTCATTAGGTACATATGGGTCGGGGATAGACTACAGCTGGGGAATTTATTTTTTTTTTTAATCTAGCAAATATTTACAGTGTAAAAATGAGAGGAGTTATTGATGCTATTGAAACACCTTGCAAACAGACAGAGTATAAAGTTGTCACAAACTGTCTTTAGAAACAATGTGGTCTGGTTTGGGGTTTATTTGTTTGTTGTCTGTTTGTTTAGGGGTTTTGTTTGTTTTATTTGGGTTTTTTAACATGAAGTCCAAAGCTGTATGTATGACTTTTTTAATACTTTCTGTTAAATATGAAAACACGAGTTCAGCAAGAAGTACCTAATGCTAAGGGAGCAACTGTAGCATAGCCCAGCTCAGTGCAGTGAGCAAAACCAACAAAACCAGATGCCTTTTTTAAAGTATAAATTAACATTTTTCCTCTGGTCAATTTGTTTGTTTCATTTGAGCACTTTATGCATCACCTGCTTACCCTATTAGAGCCTGAAAAGAGCTAGATAAGCACACTTTGCTTCTGTGAACCACCTTACCCGTCAGCTAAGAGACAACACTGTCCATTTTTCAAAGTAAAAGGACAGGGGAGAATTGCTATTCAGAGTCACTGTTTACCATCCAGATAAAGTTGTGTTTATGCATATAATAAGAAAAAATACCAAGGTGATGGAACCAGCTGTATTATTTTAGAAGTCTTATTTCCCCACTCCCTTTTTCCAGGCTTAGCCCCACAGGCAAAACAGCCCCTTGCCAGTACCAAAGCCTGGTGTATCCAGCTGAATCTGGCTCTGTAGGCACCAGAAAATCTTGGGGCAACTCACCTGGGAAGAAGGTTTACAGTCAGCCTTCAATGACTTGCTCAAGGCTGGGTATAAAACCTCTTCACCCCACTCTCCACTGAAGTCAGGACTCATGAAAAACATTTTCTAAAGTCCACAAAACAGACTTCAAAACATCATTAGATCTTTGGCAGACATTTGTCCTATTGTAACTGGACTCTTGCTACTGGAAAAAAAACAGTATTTTTTCTACATCATGAGTTCTGTCCAATATCAGTTTGAAGCACGGGAAACAACACTCTGAATAAATCTACACTTGAAGATTCACATAGAATCATAAAATCATTTAGTTTGGAAAAGACCTTTAAGATTGAGTCCAGCTACTAACCCAACACTGCCAGGTCAACACTAAACCATGACCCTCATCACCACATCTATACAGCTTTGAAATCCCCCCAGGGATGGGAGTACCTCCACTACTGCTCTGGGCACCCTGATCCAGGCCTTGACAACCTTTTTGGGGAAGACATTTTTCCTTATGTCCAACCTAAATATCCCCTGCCAAAACTTGAGGCCATTTCCTCTTGCCCTGTGGGTGAAGGGATCAACCCCACCTGGCTCCAACCTCCTTTCAGGGAGCTGTCAAGGGCAAGAAGGTCTCCCCTGAGCCTCCTTTGCTCTAGGCTGAACAACCCCGGGTCCCTCAGCTAGTCCTCACAAGACTTGTGCTCTAGACCCTTCCCCAGCTTCGTTGCCCTTCTCTGGGTTTGCTTCAGCCCCTCAGTGTCCTTCCTGGAGTGAGTGGCACAATACTGAACCCAGCATTCAAGGTGCAGCCTTCCAAGTGTCAAGTACAGGGGGATGATCCCTGCCCTCGTCCTGCTGACCATAGACACTGAGCTCTATTCTGCACTTACCTTAAAAAACAAAACAAACCCCAAACCAACCCACAAAAACCAGAACACTATGAAATTCCTTTTCCCCTCTAGCCCTAAAGTGTTTGGCAAAAGGGTCTTGTTGCTCACATGCAGGATATAAATATAAAATAAAATACCCTAATTTGAGTTTAAAATCAATGTATGTTTGTATAGTGCAAACAGCTAATGCAATCACAATCTTGCCAGCACCTCTACACTCACATTTTAATGAGCTTGTGTTCAATGCAATCTCTGCTGCATCTCTGAACAAACCCAGAATCTTTGCAGATTTTGTTCTATTACAGCTGACTTGCACTTTATAATACATATACTGCTTTCAACTCATGCACTCCCACTCTAAACCCTTCACTGTTTTTGCTCTGCCCCTGCAAGTTACTGGGGCCCTGTTTCTCCCAGATTCACTTTGGGAAGGGAATTGCAAATTTTAGTGAAATTTGGAGAAAACAGGCCAAGATGTTCTCACCTAGCCCATCAATTAGGCAAATTTTTGCACCTTCTTCCATATTTAATCAATGACATTCTCACTGTCTCTTTTCAGCTCTGGTTTGGAGTCCTTAATCAGAAGACACCTCCAAACTATCTAACTCAAAATAAACAAACCAAAAAAAACCCCCCCCACACACACAAAAAAAGGCACAAAACCAAACAAAAAACACCAAAACAAAAAAATCCAAACAACTTCAAACCAAAAACTTCCTAAAATCCCTTGCATCTTGCTCAGGAGCTTTCCTGTCTTCTTGGTTTCTCTGGAAATAAGAAACATCACAAAGCTTCATATTCTCCCACCATCTACAGCAGCACCATAAAACCAGCTTCATCTCCATCCAGCAGTAGGGTATTGAGCATGTCTTATATCTCTCTGTCCCAGAAACAACTCTAAAGAATGAGCCACCACCTCCATGTCCAGTGTGTTTCAAAGCCAAGAAATGTTGCACAGCTCCTGAATGGAAGAGTAATAAACACATCTGACAGTGGGCAAGATTACTTCTCTCTAGCATTTTTTTCCCCCAACACCTTTCAAATCAAATCCTTTCAGAGTATAACTCCATCTAAGGGTAAGTGGAAAACATCCAGCCCAAGTCTGGCAAGTTTATAGGCAGCTAAAAGTGGGTCATTTCAGAAGAATGACCAGTAGCCTTACCTAGCACAGACCATTACAGCCTGGTAGCCAGTGACACTTTGCTGTGTGCATTTCCCATTTCCATAATTAGCATAACCACTTTTCCCCCTCCCCAGATTAAAGTCTGGCTCCTCTCAGGTTGTACAGAGATGCAACCAACTTAGTGTTGAATGCAGCATGGCCCAACTATTCAGTCAGGGTTGAGAACTGAAACAGTGTTTCAATACTTACTTATAATAAAAAACAGGTAGAGATACTGAATACCTTGAATGTTTGTCCTGTTTTATTATTTAGGACATTCCTGCAAGACCACTTTTAGAAACCCAGGGAACCTCCTGAAGTTTCAGAATAAAAACATTTCTTTTATTTTCTCTGCCTTATATATACACTTCATATTCAACAGTGTAATAGTTTCATCCGATATAAACTGAATGAGATTGCTTACATATCGGAAAAAAAACTGTGCTATTTCTGAAATATAATAACCGTTGATTCCAGAAAAGGTAGTAAAAAAAAAAAAAGAGAGTTTGTTGAGCAAGAGGAATGGAAAGCCAGACCCAAAGGGAAATACATTCCCTTTGCAAGGGGAGTTGGCTCTGCAAAGCTTAAAGTGCCCAAAGCTAGTGGGGAAAAAAAAAAGAAGATAGAGGTCTGACCTGTGGCAATGCTGCATCCTGGATAATTTACACCTTCTGAGGGCTTTCAAGGAGCCACATCCCAGGGCTTCCACCAAATTCTTACAAGACTGACACTTAAAGTGAATTTTTAGACACATTAGACGGATCCAACGTTACAATAAACATACACACTAGACTTCTATTTACACTGAAAAGGTCTTCAAAAGTGATCATGTTCTGAAGAAGTAAGATCCTATCTTTCCACACAATTTTTACAGTTACTAGACGACTAAAAATACTGAAATTTGTTCCCACAACTGCGTTAAATATAGTTTTATAATAGCATTGATTTTTAATATTCTGATAGAATTTTTGTACCAGCATCTTTCTCTAGAAGGTTTCCATAATTGTGGGGTAGTTACAAGCATGGTGCATTACAGCCTGTAGAAAAGTTAATGGTAAACAACAGATAGAAAGTCTTCAGTTCTTATGGATAGAAAAATGTGCTGCCAGCCCCTGCCTGTCACTGCCAGTGATAACACCTAGACAAGCTAGTTCATACTGCTCAGAGGCTGGTCCATAGAAAAATACAGGTCAATTTAACTGCAAAGAAGAAATTTACATCAGGCCACCTGTCCATCATGAGGACCATAAGCAGAAGGTATTTACCCCTCTACAGTGACTTCACTGTCACCTCTCACATGTGAGAAATGCCACAGATGTTAAAAATATAAAAACCCAACACAAAAAGTCAAACCTGATTGATTCCAAGAACATGGCAAAAATGAAACCATGGCACTTGAGCTCTGACTTTGCAGCCATTTCCAGTTCAGAGTTGATGGTGTCCTTCCAGATCTACGAGTCAGTCTGTGATTCTTCCTGGACTGGTGATGGTGCAGTTACATTTGTCAGAAAATGTGTTTCCACCCCTTCAAAAAGTCTCAGTAAGGTTCTCTGCTTGATGTAAAGAAATATTCCATTAAAAAAATTATATTAGGCCACCACAACATACCATGAAGAACTTCTTAACAAGAAAAGAAAAAAGACAAAAAAATATAGTCATACAGTATTGACTAAAATTAGCACTTTTTCAAAAAGGTATTTAAGAATTCAGTGCATTATCTTGAAACAGTCCCAACAGTTGAGTCAACCCAAAAGGAATTTCCAGTTTCTTCATTTCATGAGGGGAGGAGAAAAAGAAGCCAACAAACAAAAACTAAACCCTATTATTCCAGTTGACTGAAAGTACACAACTTTTTGTTTGCTGGCTGAACCAGAAAGGAAAGTTTTCCACCCAGCTCTGTCCTCGAGGGCAAGGTTTTCCAAGTGAAAGCAAGCTGAATTCTTTTGGTGATGAGTAAAGCAGAAGAGTGACTAGCACACTGCCAGCTGCCTTGGCGCCATGCTAACACCCTATAAAAACCTGCGTGTCACCTGGAGCTCCAGCAAATCCTAGTGCTCTGGGATGAGATCAGTGGGGTTGGCCGCAATCATACTTTAAACAGTTATTCTGCTTATTGCAGCAAGGGACTGCAGCACATGAGTGTGCAAGACCCTGTTTGGTGACTGCTTTGAATCACATGTGTTGGAAACTATTCAGAATTAGATTGAACTTTTCTAGTTGCTGAGCCAGAAATGGTCTAACAATTTATGGGCTAGCCCAGGTCTATTGCTATTAGTCATTTTTTTGGCTACTTCTTTGAAGATCAAAGATTAGATGCAGAAAACACCTCCGGAAATGATCTCCAGGGCTTCCCAAACTTGTAAAAGGCTCACATTTCACTCCATCTATTCATGAAAAGCCTCATCAGAGCCCAGACATCCACAGGGGTGGTCCAGGTATCCTCCTCCTTACAAGGGCTCAGAGCTTGAACACCACAGCCCCACTTACTTCTTCAATGGAAGCTGGGAACCATTTATTCCTGGACCACCCTATCTGATGTCAGTAAGTGTCCAAGGGACATGGCAGTGACTTGGACTCCACAATTACTTTCAGCAACTCACCCCAGCATTTAATTATCTATGCAGAAGAAATTGCTTTAGATTATTATACAACAGAGACTGAAGTAAGACAACCAAAGACTTATTTTCTGCATCTGCCAGAGCTAGGACAGTTTACAGCTCCCTATGTATTATAATATTTGGAAGATATGAAATCTTGGCCTACCCTTCTTCCTTTACTAGAATTTCTTATTCTTCCAGCCCCTTATTTTTATTCTGCTTCATAGAGCCAAGTTTCTTTTCTGAAATATCTCTTACCAATGCATACTCCTAAACTTCAAGCTAATACTCATTTGCACAACTACACATCAATTACTGTTGATATCTTCAGATTAAAAAAATTGCTGTTGCACAGAGCATCACCACACGCATTTTAGTTTTCCACCTACAACCTGTTTAAAGTTACTTGAACAATCTCGTAGGTAATGCCATACCAACCAACCTCCACAGGAAACATGGCACCCACATTCCAAGACCTGATGCTTCAGCACCAGGAAATCTCTGGCAAGGTTAGATAAGAAACCAAACATCTTATGAACATGTTGCTTTGATCCATTTCCAACCTTTCCACAACAGAATTGACTCACGTAGGTTGCAAATGGGAAAAAATGTTTGTTGTTTGAGCTCCTGTCACCTCCAGATGTCCCTCTGGATGCTATCACTTCTCAACTTCGAAATCTTGTTGGACTCCAATGTAAGGAGAGGTCTACCCAGTTCTGCAATATAGGGTGTGGCAGTGATGCCCATCCCAGAATATCAGAGAGATTTTGATTGCTTTCTAAAACAAGTGAATGCATTCCCATTTAAACCTCACTTTTATTTTGTAAGCTGCTGGAATTTATGGTCACAGGGACAATATTTGTTTACAATTCAGAACGTATACATACATTGCTCAGTTTCATAGTATCTGAACATATTAGTAATTAAAATACCCAGAACAAGCCATTTCTAACCAATACCCAGGGCTATGGATTATCTCAGAACTGTAATTTGTTACTGAGCCTGAGAAAGCTTTCAGCAATTCCAATTGCAAAAACTTCTGTAACAAGTAGGGGGAGTGTGGGAACGGGGCAACAACCCAAAAACCCCTTAGTTACATAAATGTTACTAGCAAAGTTTTCCAGGAAGGGTGGACATATCTTTTACAACAGGCCCAGCAGAAAGCTGGTCTAGAGCCACCCAATAAGCCACATTTCCATTGGAAAAATGACAGTTTGCCAAAGTGGAAACTGTCTTGAAGGAATGTCAAAACTTCAGGGGAGGCCATTTATTGAGTACAGGATGGTGTCTCTGCTCTACAAGAGTGGACAGAAACAAAATGTTCATGAAAGCTTGTAAGGTAGATGTCATTTTTGTAAGTTTTAGTTTTTCTAGAAAGACCATACCTACCCTTGGCTCCTGCACCATCCCCATGACCATAGGAATCTCAAACAATGGCGAGTGCTGCAGTGGAGCAAGGAGCCTGCATCACCTAAAGCTGCTGCAAAAAGGAGAAGGGGTCTCCAACACTGTCTATGTCAGAACTTTTCTCTGTTTTTCTCCCTGCTCCATCCCCTTACTCCAGCTGAATGCTACTGCCCATAGGACCATACAGCTTTTATCTCCAGGAGATAAATGGTTGTCAAGGCCAGAGGCATTAGATTAAAAAAAGAGCTGACAAGACACTTTCTGCTAAGGAGAAGCCTAGCAGACAACTAGCAAGTACTTTTGGTGGGTACTGATTCAGACCTACATGTTTAGACCTTACCAAATTGACTGGCCTCTATACGAAAGACCCCACAAACTCCAAAACACTTAAAACCCCACTTCGTTCCACTTGCCAGTTGCAGCACATAACAATAAAATATTTTATATTTACAGGAAACTTGAAGTAAAGCTAACCTCTAACCTCCCCAATTCTTGGTCATAGCTTAGGCAAAATTGTAGGAATAAACTCTAGAGTGGTGTTGTCAGTTTTTATTTATTTTAAAGAAACACCATTTCTCTAGGCATGGAAACATTTGATGTTTTAAGCTTGGCCACAGCTGAAAAGGGTTTGTTTAAAAACACCACTTCAAAATGAATATATTTCCCATCCATCATTACATAAAGCTGCTTAGGGGAGGGTGCTGGCAGTCTATCAGCATGTAGAACTCATTTTAAGCAGCAAAGTAAACTGCAACACCCTAAAAAGCTAACAGAGTCCCAGATTCATTTTAAAAAATAAAGTAAATGCTTCAAAGAACCAAAAAAAATTAAAATACCGCTTACACCTATGTTGAGGTGACACAGGTATGCTTAAACTATTCAGCTTAGTCTATTTTTCCATTCTATTATATGAAATATTTACTCTGTTAGTGGTTAGTATTCACACATCCGAAAATAAACACCACTACCTTGCATCACAGACCTTGTTTTGTTCAGATTTGGCCTAATGCAGAGAACCAGCCCAGCCACCCACCTGAACTTGGGGACAACTTGGCAGCCCTGCTGCACACCACCACAATTTTGTTGTCTGCATCCAAACCCAAGCCCTCAGGGAAGTTCACATTTAGATCAGGTAGAGGGGCCAAGCCTCATGACAGACCTGAACTACTTTTTGTAACCTCCCAAAGAAGAAAGAAGCATTCCTGCTTCAATGAGATCTCATAGCCAACAAGCCAACTCTACACCAGCCTCTGCCAAGAGGACCCTATACCACTAGGCTCAAGACCACCCTGATCAAAACCCATGCAGCAGAAAACAGACCACCTGACAAACCACTGAGGGAAAGGAAAGAAGGGGGGGGGGGGGGGGGGTGGGTTATGCTTGTAGAAGTTTTAGATA
>WTSP01014539.1:0-29625 GCA_025331215.1 Actenoides lindsayi | reverse complement strand
ACAAACACCCAAGGCGACGGTACAAAGAACGACAAGGAAAGCAGTAAAGAAGAGGGACAGGGAGGAGGAAGGGGGGGGGGGGGAGGGGGGGGGGGGGGTGTGGGGGGAGTGGCAGCCTTAGATAAGTATTTTAGGAAATACTTAAGAAATTAATTTCTTGGCCAGCTCTAATTCTGGTTCTCAATACTTTAATGCTGCTAGACCAAGGGGAGGTATCTAAGTTTTCACCATAGATGTCCGTATTTATTGGACAATGGGATCGAAGTAGCACTTAACACACAGTTTGGCATTTCTTCAATTTGTATAGGTAATTTCTACTGTACCTGCAGAGCTTGAGGAGTTGATCACCAGATCACAGATCTGTGCTTTCCTTTCCCTGTAGTAGTCATGATCACCCGCTTGTTATTTCTAATATACTTTGAGTCAGGGGAACTTCATACTTCGTTTTGCAGTTCTTATCATACGTTTTATACTCTTTCACCCCTAAGGGGATTTGATACTGTTGACACACAAGTGACAGATCATACAATTCTGATTTACTCCACAGCACCTCTACCTGAGCAAGAGCAGCCAAAGTTAACCTTGATTTGTTGTTTTCATGACACAAGGAATGTCAGTGAACAGGCTTTTCATGCAAGGAAGAATATTCTACCTGTCCCATCTAATGTTGCCCACAACTAGATTGCAGGAAGCCCACAAGAAGCTTGCCAAATAAGAATAGATGTTCAGTTCCTCGTGATGGTATTTCTCCCCACCAGAACCCTTTTGCTCCAGCTGCAACTTTTCATGCAGTCTCAGAGAGGAAATACAAATCTAAAAGACCTTGGACACTTGCAAAAAAAATGCAAGGTAGCAGCACAACAGCAATATCAGTGCAAAGAAAAATCCATTTCCCTATTTCATTCTCGCTTCTCTATCTCACTGGCTAATTAATGGTCTGGTGTTTACCCTGGTGTTTGGATTAAGCTCACCTCTAGTTTGATGGACATTATCAAACACATACCCGAGCAAATAATTTTGTCCCTTCTGCAGAGAAATAGCTGCACCACCCTCACCTCTCCTCATACAATGTGCTGTGAGGTTAAATGGTGTTTACCGCTGTTCATTCTTCCCATTGCTGCAGAATTTGAACGGGGCACTTTCCTTCTGTTTCTCAGTGAATTAATAAACCAGGGCCTTACAAAGCCCAAGTCAGGATATCAAAGCCTATCACAGCTGTGGTTTTATTCTTGGATCACTGGTAACATTTCTGTACCTGTTTTATAAACTTTGGTACTTAATCTCTTAATGATATTGGAACATCCCAAGTGCTTTTCTGCAATACCACAACTGAATTAAGATGTGCCTTAATTCAATGTGCTACAGAAATGCTTTTCAGAAGAAAATTATTACCTATTAGAAAGGTATAATATGTCATGGAAACATGACTACCATTTTAAGAGTGAATTGGGAAATATCCTGCATGCCTATGTTCACTGGGCTGACACAGGAGTTATGAAATGGCCTTTGAAGAAAAACACAAGTAGAAAAGAGCTAAAGCCACATGGAAGAGAACAGCATCCCAAAATGTTTGCTTTTGTCTCCCCAAGTGGCCAAAGCTCAGAAGAGGCAAAAAGCTCAGCTTAGTGGTTAAGTCTGGCTTACAAGTGCCAACCTGCTACTTAGAAAGGTCTCATTTTCCACCCTGGTCTCCCAGCAGAAAAGGTCTCCAAGGTCCATCAATGCCTCTATTGTTAAAGTTAGATTTATTTATAAAAATAAATGTAAACCACCTCCAAGCCTCATATTCCCTCTCTCTCCTACCTAGACTTGCCTAGTATCTTATGCAAATTGTTACCATTTCTCTTATCAGTGCCCTAATTCATAGACTGACAGAATGGTTTGGGTCAGAAGGGACCTTAAAGATCATCTAGCTCCAAATCCCCTGCCATGGGCCAGGACACCTCCCACTAGGCCAGGTTGCTCAAAGTCCCATCCAAGCTGGTCTTGAATATATCCAGTGGTGGAGCATCCCAAGATCAATAACTTTTCCTACCTCCTTTATTTTATGTGAATAACTGTTTGCCTCCTCCAAAAAACTACAACAGTGGCATCGATCCCATCTTCTTCACACCTGAACCCAAACACAGGGAGATTTTCCTTTCACCAACAGCTTTCCCTTATCAAATGAGATTTTGGATTGACAATAATATTGTCAACTCCTCAGTTCCCAGCTAATTCCTGCTGGTTTGTGACTGAAGGGGATCTACTCCATCACGTGGGCTCACAGGAGGACCAGGAGATAGCTGCAATATTTAATGACAAATCTCTTTTTCCAAACAGACCAAGAAACTCATTCAATAGCAAATTACTTGTCACTAGAAATGTCTTTTTCCTTATGAGGGTAATAGCCACATGGGTAAGTTTATGTTTTCCATTCTTCTCTCCCTTGGACACACCAACAAACAGTATTCCTTCCCTTTGGGTTGTAACATCCAGCAATGTCCATTTCAAGCTATGTTGAGCCACTTGGGCGGTTTCCCTTCATTTGAATCCTGTCCTAAGACAAACCCTGGAGGAAATTACCATTATCCTCAAGTCACACCTGTATTAGAACCCCAGCACCAAGGTTCATGGGCTGCTGAACAGTTTTATCTCAACCAGTGCTTCAGGATGCCTCCAGAGCTGCAAACCCCTTCTCTCCTGTATTACAAATAGGTTATATGCTGTAGGGCCCTGTGTGAGCTGTGGCATGTGGAGTTCATGCAACCTTGTGCAGGATGTCCTTCCAAAACAAATAGACAAATAACTGTGAAAGTCCTGTCTTTTCCATGCTGTTTCTTATTTGTCCTGAAACAAACAACAATAAAAAAAAAAAAGGAAAAGAAAATTTTCTCCTTGCACACACAATAGCCACAAAAAGGTGCTGCAAAATATCCACATCTTGGCTTTGAGTTTGTTTTGTGAGCTTTGGTTTCAGGTGGAAGAGTGTTTTATGTATATTATTTAAACAAGTCCTAAAAGCATTAGATTACTTACCGTTTGTGATTTATACAACAAATCAAATTATTACTTTTCACTTAGGTTTAACATATACCATTATTATTGGAACATCCTAATGCTTCAGAATGCACTTCAAGGTGAAATAAAAGCTGGTTTGGAAGTCAAAGTTTAGAGAAAGCCATTTCCACATCAAATAATTTTAATGTCATCTTACTGCAGGAGGAGCAGGAGAAAAAATAACCAAAAATACAAACTAGATTTCAACTCTACTTATGCTCTCAAGGTGTGGGAATATTCACCTAGCTCTTCATTTTCATTGTCACAACTCTTCTCTTTTGCCTGTGAAACATGTATTGAGAAGGTTTTTCTTTTCAAGTAAATGTTGTTTCCTTCCATTTCATGAGAGCCATGACCACTGAGAACGTCCTTCGTATGAAAATAAAGAAGGTGGCTAGTTTGTCAATGTACCCATAAAAAAAATACACTCCGTTCTGCAAAATGTTCTCACATAAGCCTTAAAACCTATGACTTCAAGGTTTGCTTTCATATCCTCCTACTTAATTAGGAGAACTCTTTTATGAAAAAAAGATCATTATTTTTTAATTACTTAATAGTACCATGTATTTTAGCAATAAGACCCATGATAAACCTTGTATTTTCCAAGGCCAAGTAGAGGTCATACAATTAGTATGAAGAAACTGCATGAACATAAAGGTGGGGGGTGTGTGTCAGGAAGCAGGTTGGGAAGTTTTCAGTATAACTGAAAATAACTGAACATAACTTTCAATTAGTTTCCCAAGTATTTGGCTCTAGTGACATCTTTTGAAGATTTATTTGCCAAGGGGAAAAACACATAATCAGGCAGAGAATTAAAACACACTTCTCATAACAAGCAAACAAAAAAACCCCATGTTGCTACCAGATCCTGTTTTAAATCACTTTTTTTTGCAATTACTTTCTGACACGGATTTTAGAAACCAATATTGAACAGAAAAAACTAAGAACAAGCCTGTTTCATGCACTTAAGGGCACACAGTTAAACCTGAACTCACGTACAGGACGTGGCTTCTTCATTACAATTACTCAGGCTGACTTTACACCAGGGAAGGAGGATGGAATGACAAAACTCCCACTTATACTTTTCCCCCTGTGATCTCCACCAGTAGCACTCACAGAAAGCCCATGAAACTGCAGAAGCCATGATCACAGCAGGCTCGTGCCCTTCGTTACAAGAGACAGTGGATTTGCAAGCAGGGGAATAGGAGAACACTTATGAACCAGCATAGTGTCAATATTTGATCAATATCCAAACATTAGCCATACACAAACACAGCTCCTATCAAGCTACCATAAATCAAAGGAGCACTTATAACCACAGGTTTATCTCAAAGCCACAGGCACACAGAAGTTTTATAATTTATTCTATTTTTTTTGGCAGTGGCACAACCCAACATCTTCCAGGCACAATGTGTGCTGGTGGCAAATCACTGCCACTTCTCTGCAGCACAATGAAATCCTAAATGCCTCAGCCACAACAAGGGACAAATGGTGTCACAAGAGGTTAGAGACTCCTTGGCCCCAGGGATGGGGGTGCAGAAACCCCATTCATGCCAATTTTTAAAGAGTTTGTTCTTCACCTGATGACAGTTTTGGAATTGGGACCCAGTAGCTTTTGTATTTGTGTGTGTGTGTATATATATATAAATATCTATATACACAGACTATTTGCTCCAATGTAAATTCCTTTGCAGCCTAGAAGCAGCTCTGTAGCAGGGTATGCTGCAGGCTGCTGAAACATCAGATTGTTTTTTTTGAAACCATTAAGGCTTAAATAGAATTGTTTATAATTATAGACCACAGTATCATGACAGTATACAGATTTATTCAGGGGAAAGAGAGCACGATGATGTTTATACAGCTATAATGAGTTGTAATGGTGTTTAACACAATCTGTAACTCACAGATCAGTACAAACATATAGAGCCTTTACTAATAACATACATATATATGTGTCTAACTGAATCTATAACCCACTTAGAAAAATTCTAAGTCCTTTAAGCAGTAGCCTGTTTCTTCCTCCATCCTCCTGCAGTAGGCATGACACTAAACAGAGGGCCACCACACCCGGGTAACTGCATATCCTGAGCACAGTACCATCAGCCTAACCCAAGCGTCCACACCAAGTAGAGCAAGCAGAGGGCTCAGGAGATACTTTCAACCCTAACAAGCAAGGCAGGGGTGTTGGCATCACAGACACATCTACATTACAGCTGAGCTATCAACACTCAAATCCCATCACCATTTTCATGGTTTTTCAAGGCTTGAGAAGGCAGATTTTCCTGTATCATAGTTCACAGCTCCACACAACAAAAACCAACATGAAGTCTCATTTTCCTTAAAGCCCGTGCCCTGGCAAAGGGCTACACATGACTTACTGGGTTGTGTGAAAAACACACCTAGCCTCAGGATATAAAGACTTAGGGAGCAGCCTCTAGCACCATCTCACATCTCCAGACATGAGGAGGCACAGAGGCTCCTGTCCCAGACTCCCTCACCACTCCAGAATCCAAACCTAGAACAGTCTTTTAAAAAGTACATCTGTATCCATGGCTCTTCACCCTCCCAAAAAACATCTTCCCATCACCTTTTGTCTTAGGAGACATACTTTCCTTCTTACTGCATAGCAGACAGCCCCATGGAAGTACATCTCTTCATGTTAAATCAAGTGCATTTGTGGGCTGAGTCCAGCCCTTTATATATTCTCACCACTTGGCAGCAAGTTCCCAAAAATCTGCTGCAGCTGGCTCTCCAGTGAAGATGTGCTTGGTCTCACCTGTAGCTCCACTCCCAGGGGCCCAGCGCTATAGGCTCCAGGGCCTTTGGCAGATTCAGCTCAGCTGCACAGCCTTGGCTAAAACACCTGAGAAAACTGTCAGGGAGAGTCACACGAGCTGAAGAAGGTAAAAGAGGGGCTGTGGTTGAGATGGACCCACTCTCAGCTCAAGGATTCAAAGGAAACAGCTCCAGTACAGAAAGCTAAGTGGACAATCAGGGCACTGGAAACTCCTTTGAGATCCCCTTCCTAGGTGTGATGGAGGTGAACCCTCCCCACCTGGCTGATGACCCGCTAGCAAACTCTCCTCAAGCATCCAGTTGTTGTTGGAGAACACCATACTGCCTGGTCTAGAAGGTCCTAAGTCTCAGATAATCAGAACATATATTAACGGGTAGATACCTGCTTTATACTTTTTAACCTATGTCCATCCTTCTTGCAAAGTCTCTTCATGCAATGTATAAACTGTCCAAGCCAGGCAACCCACTGAAACTCATGTGACTTTGGGTCAATGTGAAGCCTAGGAACATCTGCCCACTGTGGCATGTCAAGCCATTTCTAATGGACATGGACAATGTCCCTAGCATTGATGGCTTCCAAAACCATGTCCTCCTGAGTTCCCACCCCTATTCTCCCTTAAGCCTCCTCAGTAAAATTCAAGGAAAGCCCAAAGCCAAATTAAAATCTTCCCTACTTCAAAACCTGAGTGAGCAGAGAGAGAGAAGTGACCAAGAGGTCATGGGCAGGGTACCCTACTCTTCCTGAAATCAAAGAAGTTTCAAATAGCTTCATTACTATGCTAATGGACAGCTACTAATCCCCAGCCACAGCCAGCAGGACTTAATCACAGATGAAGATTTGCAATTAACCCCTCACTGGGCATTCCGGGAAATTTCTTGCAGCACTTCTAGTGGAAGCTGGGCCTATCTTAGGGTTTTGGGGGCAGTAAGCAATTAACACGAAGGGGTGATACCTGCTCAAGTGTCAGTTTTCTTGAGATGGAAGTGCTTTTCTCAAATCCCATCTGGCAAGCCAAGGGACATCCTCAAACAGACAACCCACTGCTGGAATGATTATGGAAAAGGAAACAATTATTTCTTACTGCTCTTGGGGCTTCTTGACTATGCCTCTTGAGAGACTTTCAAGGAAACGTAAATACAGATCACGTCTCCTTTTTTTGATCAGTTTTCCTCTTCTGAGCAAAATCTGCCCTTGAGAGAGGAAGACAGGAAAGAAAAGCAACGCATCTGCTGTTTCAAGCATGACCCAAGGACCTTCAAAAAATTATGATAAAATCCCAGCTCCTTTGGCATCTGAATGGGTCATTTTTCCATGGGTTATGCACACCCATATGTGTTGTCAAGCATTCCACACACAATCCAATGAAAGCACAGACAATTTCTACCCCAAAATGGGGCTTGGTGTCTGGTTTTCCATCCCAAACTCTTATATTTCTAAATGGACCTGTTGGAGTCAGTCCAGAGGAGGCCATGAAGATTGTCCAATGGCTGAAACACCTCTGCTGTGAGGACAGGCTGAGAGAGTTGGGGTTGTTCATCCCAGATAAAAGAAGGCTCCAGGGAGACCTTATTGTGGCCTTCTAGTATCTAAAGGGGGACTACAAGAAAGCTGGGGAGGAAATTTTAACAAGGGCTTGTCCTGGTAGGACAAAGGGTAATGGCTTCATACTGGAAAAGGGCAGATTTAGATTAGACATTAGGAAGAATTTCTTCACTCTGAGGGTGGCGAGACACTGGCACAGGTTGCCCAGGGAAGTTGTGGATACCGTCTCCCTGAATGTGCTCCAGAACAGGTTGGATGGGACTTTGAGCAGTCTGGTCTAATGGGAGGTGTTCCTGCCTGTGGCAGGAGAGTTGGAACAAGATGATGGTCAGAACTAGATGATGGTCCCTTCCAACCCAAACCATTCTATGATTCTATGATTTACACTTCTAACCCTACTGGCCACCTGTGTTTCATTCAACGAGCAAATGGCTTTTCCTCCCCAGCAAGACTCCCCAGTCTTGATCACCTATCACCAGACTCCTCTGTTATCCATGCACTGGTAAGAACCCATGTTGTTCTCTTTCCCCCAGAGAGACTTTTTCATGACTCCTTTTTAGTGATAGTCACATGAAGATGTATGACACTTCATTTTTTGGAGCTGATTTATTCCCTCCACGGTCACAATTTCAAGGCAGCAGTATTTGGTTGACTGAATAGGCTGATGGCTGAATTCAAATGATTTCCCTGTGGAGTCCAAGTAGCACGCTGGTGCTGAGTCTGATATTCTATGTCACCATCAATCAGATCTTACCAGTTCTTTATGACAGACAAGACAGGATGGCACACTGAAGACAGAAAAATCCCTTTGACAGGGAAAAAATCCAATGTTGTATCTGCCCGTCACTGCCAAGTGTACCCAGGAGGCCAGGAGAAGCAGACCCCAAACCCTATCTGTGTACTGTGCTTATTATCATAACTGGAGGGGGTTTTTGTTTGTTTGTTTGCTTTTTAAATGTATTTCAAAAGCTGAATTCAGCAGAAAGGTGGATACTGAAGGGTAGACATTCCCTTGGGAGCAATCACATTTTTGGGGTGACAGCGGTTGTGCTGAGCAAGGAGTGAGATGCTGCTTGCGCCAGGGGAATGAGGCTCCTATGATCTACCCACTGCATGGGGATACCTGATGCTTTTAAAGCTGAGCAAACACCGCTATGGCACTTTTCCAATCCTGAAGCGTCAGCAACACCTAACTGTAAATGCTTCAGTTAATAGGCCTCAAAATGAAGCCTGAGACTGCATTGAATGTAGTTCAGCATCAGCATAGGTGAAGGCTGCCATTGGGGGTCAGCTTTAGGACTGGCAAACCTACAGGCTGTGGTATGGCTATGGTCCAGCATTGAGGTGAGAGAAAGCCACAGCAGGATGCAATTGTAGTTATGGATCATGGAAGCATAGAATCATAGAATGGTTTGGGTGGGAAGGGACCTTTAAAGCGCATCTAGTCCAACCCTGCAGTAAGCAGGGACATTTGGAACTACAGCAGGTTGCTCAGAGCCCCCTCCAACCAAACCTGGAATGTTTCTAGGGATGGAGCTTCTACCACCTCTCTGAAAAACCTAGGTCAGGGTTTCACCACCCTCAGTGTAAAACATACCTTCCTTATATCTAGTCTAAATGTCCCCTCTTTCAACTTAAAACCATTACTCCTTTTCCTATCTCAACATCCTTATACTGAGGATACTAAACTTGCATGTCATATGAGAAATTACTCCACCAAACCACGGTGGTACCCATTTCATCACTTATATCTGGATTTTAACAGAGGCAAACATTCAATTTGGCTGTTGCATCAATAGATGCGGCACAATACCCTGAGGAACACAATATCTGGATGCTCAGATGTTGCCACAGCTGGAATCCACCCTCACAGAGATTTGTAGCTGCTGAATTTATCTACAGCCTTTCTAGATGCAACAAACCCTCCCAAAAACATGCACTGGCTTTCCTTGCTGCAAAGTATATTTAGTCTTTGCTTGGACAATGTTTCCATAGCTATTCTTGCAAACCTGCAGTTTTACATGCACTTAGTCCACCAGCAAGAGGGATTTCTTACTACTGTCACCTTTCTCCAGCAAACCAAAACCTCCTGTTGAAGTGAGAACTGGCACAAAGCTGTGTCCTTTCTCCCAGCATCTCTGCTAGGGGCAGCAGTGACAACAGGGATGGATCAGCTGGGAAAGCCTTTGGCGCAAAGTGAACAAACCTGCGTCAAAATGGTAGTGCAAGGCCAACCCTTAGGCTGAGATCTGACTTCAGTCCTTTGCTTTTATTTACCAAAAAAATGGGCCTGGGTAGGTGCCGCTGGAGCAGCGGTGACCCAGCTATCTGGTCAAAGGCCTGCAGGGAGCCAGGAGATAGAGCGAGTTAACGTTTAACCTGCGAGGACTGTAAACCAGCCCCGGGACTGCTGAACCTTTGGAGTTTGATATGATGATTAGGGAATAACCAGAGTGACACGTCGCAAACTCTCCATAATCAAGAAGACCTTTTTCCCGGGCGGTGATCTCCAAAATTGCTCAGGTATGTGGGCATTTATCCTACCCTAAGGCTTGGGACGCAGGGACCAGGTCACCTACAAAACAGGACTTTTGGCCATGATGGGGTAGGAGCAGCTCTACCGCACACCTACCCCTCCTCCTGATGGTACTCCACCATCAAATTCACACCTCAAGTGCTGCCCGACACTGGTGGGGCTGGACTGGGGGGGGTGGGACCCCCCTGCACCGTGCGGCTGGACCCATGCTCTGGCACAGCCCCGCATTGCTTGCCTTGATTTTTTGATAAGCAAAGTGGGGAGAGAAGGGCTCCTGGGGAGCCTCAGTGTAATTTGTGCGTGGCAGCACAGGGCTTTTTTTACCACTTTCCCCCTGCCGATTGCCAGCAGTTGCCAGAAAAGTAAAGCCAGCCAAGGTGGAGGGGGGAGGAGGGATTTTCCCTGTGATAATTCAGTCTTGATTTGTTAAAGCGCAACTTTCTAGGGCTAATCATTAGAGATCTTTCCAGACGACTTCTTATTCCTCCTTCTCTTTGCAAAAGATTGGTCTCCATACCAAAGGCAATCACTGCTCCTAAAACCTCTCAGTTTTCCCTAATCTCTTCAAACTAGCAGGCTTTCTACCCAATACATAATGCTTTCTTTAAGCTATTTTCCCTTGGTGAAATAGGAGGCTTGGGTGGGAGCAAGCATGGGAGGGAGGTTGGCTTCAAAGCCTCTGGCACATGACGCTGCAAATAAAGTAGGGGGAAGAAGGCTGAGCTCAGCATCAGGTACCTTTCATCCTCAGAAAGGGATTTTTTGGCATGTGTTGTGTGCATTTGGTAACACAGCCACAAAAGTCATGTGTGAGAGGAAAGGTATTTCAAAGAGAGAAGCTGCTTCCCAAGAGAAAGAAGCTGAACAAAATATTTGCTGGTTTGTATGTGAAATATTTTCCCAAGGCTCATGTGCTGCAAAGCATGCAGCACTTTTCTGTTACTTCAAATTTATCCCTCTTTCCTGCAAATACCTGTGAGTTTCCACTTTCTGTGGTACAACCTGAGCTGGAAAAAAACCTACACTCTGGAAAGCAAAAGCACTAAAGCCTATTGCCGAGTTGCTCAATTGGACTCCGTCCCACAGCGTCTCTCACCCCAGCAAAGAGCTGGTGGCAGCTCATGAAAATTCAAGTGTCTATTTTTAGGAATAATATGAAGAGTGCTTCATGTGTTTTATATATATATGTATGACTATATATTGCTTGGAGTCTGGAGGGAGGGAAAAAAGCCTTGAAAAGCTTGCTGATAACGTAAAGGAAAAGTTTCTCAGATAACTACTGATTTGGGTTATTAAGAGTAAAGACAGAATATACTTAACCAGTCTTTTCAAAGGCTGCTATTCTTTGTGAGGAGTGGTTGCACTGGGGAGGGGGCAGTACCGGTGCAAAACGACCTTCATTAAATGTGTCCAAGTGTCTCAATGTATTCAAACACGAAAGTGTATTGATCCACACAGGATAAACACAGTTTCGTTATCTCATTCATGGAAACAGTAACCAGGTTTCCCCTAAAAGGGCTGCAAAGGGACAGGCTCAGGGTGCAAAAGCGGTGGGGGAAGAGAGCAGGGTCCAGCTGCAAATACCACCTCCCCTCCTCTCAACAAAAATCCCACCATGTGAGATTTCCCTTGAATGAGAATCCTGATTCCACCTTTTCCAAGCAAATTACCCAAAAGCTAAGTAAAATCCATATTTTTGGGGGGGATTAAAAACTTTTGGATTTGTCTTACTCCTGGCTGGCTGGAGCAAAGCTGTAGGATCTGCCTGCAGCAGCTGGTGAGGAAACCATGTGTAGAAGTAGTCATGGAGAGGTGAAGCAGTACTATAATAAATTTGTTTCTTGTCAGTCTGGGGTTTGCTAGGTATAGAAGTACCTTTTTTTGACTAGAACTTTAATAGGAACCTAAAATAAATGAGAGCATTCGATGGAGAGAGGAAAATCAAGTGAAGCAATGCTCTGATTTAAGATAAAAGCAGCACCTTCTTTTTCGTGGCATGGTGTTCTTGATTCTGTGACAATAACTTGGTAGTGTTAAAAATTTAGTCAAATTATGAGGATGAAAAAGGTAATGCATCAAACAGTTTGCACCTCTGAAGGTCCTAATTTCCTAACTGAACAAAATGCAACCTTCCCTCTCCTGTTTTTTTTTTTCTTTTCTTTTTAGCGTAATGATCATTATTAACAGCAAGTCATCTAAGGGTCAAACTCCTGAAAATAATTGAATTCCAGAACAATTATTTCTATTAAGTGTGGCTGCTGTTTTTTTTGTTTTGTTTTAATAGTGCTGCATTAGTTTTCTGCAGTCATTCACACTTTCCAACAGCAGCCATGGAAGGGGAATTTTCTCCCTGTGAGACTGGATTAGCTAATTGATTAATGGCCCAAGGAACAAAGAAGGAGAGAAAGTAATCATGTTTCCCCAGGTCCCGTGACAACAGCTCTCCTCCCTTACCCTTAACAATAAATTAAAATAGCCCAGCACACCAGCACCGCTGCGAGAACTGAGGCTGATGTAGGAATGATGTGGAATAAGGAAAAGTGCTGAAATACCACCAGTGTCAGAAATAAAACATCCCACTGTGACTTGTATCCTGGAAATAGTCTGGATGCACTGATGGATATGGACCCTTGGGTTGCAGAGATGGGAAAGTATCCTGTCCAAAAGGCATTTAGATGTCCTCAGACCAAGGGTGGTATAATAGAAAAGAGGAAGACTTAAGAGGTGTGTGGAAAACTGGGGGCTGGAAAGTGTGTTTTACTGTGTTTGGGATTTGTTGTGTTGGGATTCATGTCTCTTGAAAAAGAAAGGTACAATTTCTGTTTCCAGCCCAGGGAAACACAACTGGTGGAGGAAAGCTCTCTAACAACAAGGCGTATAAATTATCTGCGAATGACTCTGGGTTGGTAATTGGTAGGAGGGACCCAATTTCTAAGAGTGGTGTTACAAAACTGGATCTGGGTGGTGCGTTGGGTCATATACGTGCATGTCCAAGCCCTGAGCATGCATCATTGTCCATCCTTAGCCTCCGATGCTCTTCCTGAATGTGGAGACTTGCAGAGTAACTTAGGCTGGAGCTACCCTGGGGTAGGGGGTCTTCATTTGGACCCCACTTCCAGCAGGACCAATGCCACAGCTGCAGCAGGCTGCTGAGGGCTGTGGTCCAGTCAAATCAGGGCATCCCCAGGGGTGAGGGTCTTCCATCACTCGCACGGGGAAGGGCTTTTTCCTTGGGACCAGCTGGGCTTTCTTTGGAGGTGGCAGCATGTGGAAGCTTTGGGCACATATTAAGACCAGATCATCATTAACGCACACCCTGAGAGCATGGTGATCCATTTTTCTGGCACTTTCAAAAAATCCATGGAAGTCTCCAACACTGGATTTTGCGGCAACAGTGATTAATACCTTGTGCAACCTTAAACTCTCTTGCTTCATTATTCCAAGTGGATTGCTTGACCATATCCTGGAGTACATCAACGTCTAGACATGTTGGTCTACAGCCTAAAAAATTTGCAAGATGCCTTACGAGAAGAGCTCAGAAGAGCTTGCCTGGTCTTATCTAATAAGGCAGAAGCTGAAGAGGGATATTACTCTTGCTGTAAATGCATCAGCCAGGGAGATGTTCTATTCCCATCCATCCCCCGGCCCCGCAGCTTGTGCTTGGTGCTCAGCATGAAACTATCACCTGGAGCGAGATGTTACTGGAAATGACTCCTCCTCTGAGGAGAGGTACAGAGACTTATAGCATTTAAGGCTCTGTGTGCAAATGCAGCCACTGAGACACCCAGCCCGTAGGGAAGTGCAGTGTGAAATAGTGCAATTTGCTGGGGGTGGTTAGAAAAAAAAAAAAAGAAAGGCTCTTACACTACTCATCTATCTAGGTCGTGGCTGGGGACAGACTGGAAAGCTCAGCCGCTATGGAAAGCCGCCCAGTTTTTCCTGGCTGCAGTCCAGCTGCTTTCCCGGCACAGTGAGGAGATGTGGTGCAATGTGCCTGCTGGCTGCAGGCAGCTCACTCCAACACCCCGGGCAGCACAGCTCCCTGTCAGGGAGCGAGTTGCTGCAGCACTTGTACACCTGGTAGAGAAGAAAAAAAAACAAACCAAAAAAAACCTATTAGTGATATTTGCATAGCACAGCCACCCCTTTTCATCCCCACTTCTGTCCTGGTCTTCAGGTACATGAGGATGTGCCTAGGTGCAGATACAAGGGCAAACAGAGACTTGTGGAGCACTGTGCAGATTTGCACCAAGTGCTGCTATTCGATCACTCAAACCCCTGATGAAACACAGGATGCAGCAAAAGCAAAATATAAGGGGCCAAATTTGCAATATACCAGAGCTTTCCTCTCTAGGGTGGATACACAGAAATCCATCCTCCTTGCACCTTCCTGTCACTCCACTTCCGCTCCTCTGGATTTCCCATCTCCCTCACCCAGCACCCCCACCAGCATCCCATGCCCTTCCCCATCCCTGTGTCGCCAGGTGCTCCAGGGTGCTCCATCCCCCCCATCCCCAGCACACTCATACCAGCCCCTATTGGCCCGGTTTGCTCTTCAAACAAGCCTGGGGGTTATCACTGCCTTTTGTTGCCCCCACCTTTGTACAATTGAAAGCAATTTCAAGCAGTAACCATCACTTTGGATAACATGATCTAGTGATTTCCTACTATGAATTTCTTGGTCCTACCAGCCCACAGTGCTTGCACTATGAGGACCCAAGGGGGCAATGGTTTTTCTCTTGCTGGTGTTCAGCATCAGCCCATCATCGTGAGTCCTCAAACTCAGCCTTGCACCTACAGACCCTGATTCTATGCTTGGCTCATACCCATGGTTTTTGCAAAAGCTCAAAGCTCAGCAAGCATGAAAAATGGGGCAGCCTGAAATCATAAGTAGTGAGACCATCTTATGAATACTCCTTTTCTAGTGTGTAACCCAATGCAGATTCACATTTCAGCTTTATGGTGTTTTGAACCCAAAAATAAAACTTAAAAAAAAAAATTTAAAATCTTTAATTAGAATCATAGAATCACAGAATCATTAGGGTTGGAAAAGACTTCCAAGATCATCAAGTCCAGTCATCTACCTGACATTATCATAACCACTAAACACAGCTCTGAATCAAAACATCTGAACCCAGTGTTTTTCCAGCCCTGAACCTAGATACAGATCTGAAGATTTCCCATGTTCTTTTTTCTCTCAAAAACAGGCCAAATCTGGACCTAGGCCTTGTTTCTCATAAAGTGCCAGACATGGCTTGCAGAAGGTTTCCTTCCCAGCATCAATGGGATGCAATAGCATGGAGGACTCATTGTGTACCCAGTGCAGGATTAAGCATTTTACCCGTGTTTCCCTCCTAAGACACGTGCACCAATATGCTACAACATCCTTCTGCATCTCACTGGAATGCTGTCTGAAATATGGCTGTGGGTTTAAATGCTCTTTATTTTCATGCAGCACAAGGGGGTTATTCTCCTCCTTTCCATGGTCTGTGGTGTTTTGTTTTTCTATCGAAATAACTGGTTTAGGAAGAACAATCCTGGTAACTTTCTCAGGAGGGTAGATTTTTTCCTCCTAGCCATATTAATTTATTTAATTTATCTTAAATTTGATTGCAGTGAGCACCCCTAATTAACCTGATTTTTTGCTGATAATCACTCACAATGGAATCAAATCACAAATCCGGGGATGGATTGACCGGCACACAGAAAGAAGCCGCCCTCCGTGCATTAATTCAGCGAACGGGATATAATTTGATCCAGGTAGGAACTTATGGTCACATTGTTCTGTGCGCAGTTTCTGACTTCATCCTGAAGTGATGCGTCGCATCGGGGGCTTGAGCAGTGCCTCTGTACGCATGAAGCTCTCCTTGCTCATTCTTCTCTGTTTGTCCCTAACATATGTGCTGCACATAACTACATGTAACAGATGCTGTCATTTGTGAAGCCCATTCTTATTCCTCCAGGAATTCTTTGCCTGATGCCAAATTATGATAAGAGTGGAAAAACAAACCCTGAGCACTGCTAAACGTTGGGAAAGGTCAGGATTGCTGTCTCTAAACCATGGCTGCAGTGGTAGCATAGCGAAAAAAAAAAAAAGAAAAAAGAGCACTAAACAAAGTTTCAGAAGAGTGTAGGTCCATAGCTGGCCATAGGAAGTCCAACATGTCACTGTCAGATCTGCCTTTTGTATACATTCTTGTGCACGTATAAGTGCATGTGAGTGGGACAGGTGTCTTACCTCCCCAAACACCAAAAGTTTGCTCCCAGTTGTCTTCAAGGTCTCAAATTACAAAGCCTCCTCTGGTTAGGGCAGATGGAGACTGGGCATGTCCTTCAACAGCCACCTGAAGAAGTCATTCTCATTTTGTATGACCAAAACAAGCTAATTTTTGTAAAGCGTTAGGCACTAATATGGCTGACCTTGCGTCCTGGAAGAGGTAACTGAAAACACAGACTTTTAGACAGTGAAAGAAAAACAGACTATTTGGTTGTGTCTCACTTGGCTTAAAGTGGGACAATAAGGCACCTCTGATCACATTCAGGCCATTATTGATGAGCTCAGCATTTCCCCAGCTGACCATAATAACACAAACCACAACCATCATTTTTTATCTTCACCCAACAAATGGCTTGAGAGATGGCAAAATCCCATGCCAGCAACAAGCTCAGTTCAGCCAAACCAGGGGCAGAAAACCAGCCTGAAACATCATGGTTTTCCTGTTAGATTTCATTCATAAATTCAAATGTCCCTGTGACTTCATCACTATGCTGAAAACATTTGCATAATAGGAATGAGCATGGTTAACTCAGGGCTCTTATAGGCTCAGAAGAGCTAAAGAGCTTGTTGTATGTTCTTATTTTCCTGCAAGGATCCCTCTTTGCTTATGTGCTTTAGGCCTTCCTCTTAAGTCAGCAATACAGGCATTCACTTGCCTGAAATGACCCCAGAGTGGGAAATGACTACAGAGATGATCAGGCAGCCAAAACCAGAAAAATGACCAGAGTTCCAGCTCCTCCGGGAGCAGGACATCACTGGAGGAGAGCAGAGGAACCATGAGAATGAAAGAAAGAAGGAAAGTTGATTAGAATAAGAGAGGTGAACAGATCCACACCCACTAAGCAAGAAATAGTAAAACCAGGAAATATTGACCGGTATTCACATCTTTGAATATTATTTGAGGCCAAGAATTGCTCCCTGCCTAAAAAAACTCCTGGGTAGGCAGGGGTCATCTTTTGCCCCTTGCATGGCCTCCCACCATCAATGGCTCTCCTCTGTCCCCCTGTGGGGCTGCTTCTGTCATCCCCTCTGCCCAGACCTTGTTCCCAGCTAGGGTCCCTCTCTCTGAAATGCGTGGCACAGTTAGAGAAAGGGCTTCACAGCTCCTGGGTGCAGGAAGGAATGGGTGCTGGGGCACACCATTTCTCCAGACACATCTCCAGGCCCAGGTCCTCATCATACAGGCATTGATACTTTTTATCTAAGCACAGCTATTAGCACAAGGGCATTGAGCAGCTCCAGCATCACCTGCTGCCAATGATGCCTCAGGCTCCTTGGCTGTCCCCTTTCACTCTGTCTTCACCTCTCTCCAAATTCCTATCTTCATCCCCAGATTTCCCCCTGTGCTAGCATAGATGCCCTCTGCTTTTCGAAAGTCCTTTTGCTTTCAAACACAATCCTTTCAACAACTTTTATTTGGTCTGTAGAGTTGGAAGCTCCCCATCAATTACTAAAATAAGAAGCAATATCATTGCTAAGAAATGTTTAAGATTGGATGAAGAATCATGACAAGTTATAAATTTTGCAAACGCTATATTACACAGTCACAATTCACACATAGTCCACAGACATTCACCTGTCTTAGCCAAGAAGACCTACATTTTCCAAGAAGGCATTTGACTGTCTCCATCTTGCACATCTGAAGTAGCAATTGAGTTGCAGCACATGTACTGATGCATGCTCCCCAGCAAAACTCAGCTAGCACAAACCAGACCCTCCTCCAGTACATCACCAGCATACTGATAACCATTAACTGGGATATGAAAGCCTTTTGGCACAGATATGGTGATGGGGCAGCCAACATACGCTTTGTTCTCTCTGATGAGTCTGTAAAGAGCTGCTCCTTGAAGGGAAGGAGGGTGTCTGCCTCCAGCCCACTGGTAACAGAGTGTGTCTAAAGTGTTATTCCCTGCGAAGAGTTTGGTTACACCCACATTTAAAAATCTGTATCTAAACCATTCTTTTATTTTTCTCCATGGCAGGAAAATGGGCAGAGGAAATATGGAGGCCCACCACCTGGCTGGGATGGTCCTCCGCCGGAGAGGGGGTGTGAGATCTTTATTGGGAAACTGCCCCGAGACCTCTTTGAAGATGAACTTATACCCCTGTGTGAAAAAGTAAGACTTTACAGCAGGTAGTTGTACTGCAGAGATTAGTGACAATCAAAGCTGCATTTCAAGGCTGAATTGGAGATGATTTGGCCCAGGCTACTGGTGGAGCTCTGATGTGAGTGAGTCAAGGAAGTACTCGGTCTTGTTTTATCATCTCCCACCTTGCTGACAAATCTTTTTATTTCTATTTGCAGATTGGTAAAATCTACGAAATGAGAATGATGATGGACTTTAATGGCAACAACAGGGGCTATGCCTTTGTGACCTTCTCAAATAAGCAAGAGGCGAAGAATGCAATAAAGCAACTGAATAATTATGAAATCAGGTAAGTGTGGCAAACACCTCCACCTCAACTTCAAATCATATATATTGATCTATTTTGTTACGTAAGGCATATTTTTTCCTTACAGCTCAGAGGAAAGATATTTAGATACCTAAGCTTTAAGAGGAAACCATCTCTTGTCTCCCTGTGCAGTCATTGCTTTATGCCATAGTACAAAGGCAGTATGTTGGACTCACCAGAGCCAAAATCTTCTGCAGGAAATGCCTTCCTTACCAAAAAAAACCCAAAACAACAACAACCAAAAAAAAAACCCCCAAACAACAACAACAAAAAACCAAAACAACAAAAAACCCCACAAAACCAAAAACCAAATGAAAAAGAGGAAAATGAGAAAAAAGAAATCTACCAGAATATTGGATAAAAACATTTTGCTTTGGATCAAATTAACTTTTGCCTAACCATTGTTGTTTACTTCATGTTTCCATCCCCAGGCTGTTTTTTGTTGATTTATTCCTATTCACATTCTCTCTTGTGACTTAAACTGCAGATATGTTCTGGGAGACAGAGTGATTGTAAAAAATGGTGACATAGGATAGAAACCAATTGGCAAAACAATGACATTTCCAAATAGATAGGAACAGAAAAAGCCCTCATGTTTGTGACTAAAAATTGGGAACAAAACACCCAGAAATCAACAACATATGGGCCCTTCGATATATTTTGTTTTGATTTCAATCACACTTATGTTTTTTTCCCAGTTCAAAGTGGGATGAGTAGATGCTTTTGCTTAGAAAAATTTAGAGATAAACCATTCTGGCAATTTTATGGCTTTTGATTTTGTTTTCAATAAAAAAAAAAGATGGGGTAAGAATTATCTTACAAGCAACCCTAAGGATGAGCAGGTCACAAAGCACACAGGCCTTGAAAATCCGATTTGTGTCAGAGGTTGGAAGGTCTTAAAGATCAGGCTTCATCCACTCCCACCTCCTCAGTATACTTCCCTTGTTCCAAAGACTCCTCTAAAGAAGTTTTTAACTTCAAGACATGCAAGAGGTACTTGGAACATGAAGAGGTGAGCAAAGTGAATTTTACTTCGCGGTCTGCACAACAGATGGCATCAGGAAGCCCCCAGATGGTGCCTCTTCATGACAAGGGATTTTCTTTCCCCAAAACCTCAGTTGTGAGGCTCAGTGGTAACTGGGAAGCTACAAGTCATTGATGAACACAACAAATTCTGTCTTATTCTGGTGGCAACACAAGAGTCACGGCTGTGACCATGGGTGGTAGGTACAGCTGCCTAGTAGCAGACATTTTTGCAAGTAGCAAAAGGGACAATCCCATGAAGAAAAAGAAAAATTTGACTTTTGATTCTTCCTGATCTCAAATCCTTCCTTCCAACTGTCCTGCCTTACTTTGATGTCAAATTTAGCAGAGTGGCAGGCATCATGCAATCTTTTGCATTGGGGAAGACTGTTTGAACATCCCAAACATATGCTGCAGGATGCCTTGTGTTTTGGAATAGGAGGAGGGGGGGATAATTTAATTTTTTCCTCTCTTTGAGACCTGATCCTGACTGCTGACAAACTAGCAATATTCTTTACACTCAGAAACGGACGTCTCCTCGGAGTCTGTGCGAGTGTGGACAACTGCCGCCTGTTTGTGGGAGGGATCCCCAAAACGAAGAAGAGGGAGGAAATTTTAGCAGAGATGAAGAAAGTCACGGATGGAGTCATGGATGTCATTGTCTATCCTAGTGCAGCCGATAAAACCAAAAACCGGGGGTTTGCTTTTGTGGAATATGAAAGCCATCGAGCAGCAGCCATGGCCCGGAGAAAATTGCTCCCAGGTTAGTACAGATGATGAGCGTGGCAGGGAGGCTTCATCTCAGGGGTCACCTAATACACATTGTACTGTGGTGAGACCAAAGTCTCCAGAGGACCAAGGAACCTAAGGAAGCAAATGCTGCTGGCTGTTCTGTCAGCTGCTAGAGACACTGAGAGCAAGGAAGGATCTGGCTGATGGAAGCACCCTGGCTCTGGGGTGCAGGGTAGGCAATTCACTACAGATCCATGCTGATTTTGCGTGCTCTTCATTTAGGAACTTGGATTTATTAAAAATACAGCTAGATGGATTTAGCTCTGCTGTAGGATTTGTATCATCCTGTAGTTATGTTGGGTTATGTTTCAGAGAGAGCCTCAGTTATGGCCTCTTGGAGAGAATCACTCAAGAAACCATTCAAGAACATATTCAGTCTTGAGAACATGCTGAGGATGTTCCTGAATATGAGTATTTCCCTCACAGGAAGATATATTCAAATGAAGAATTTCTTCAGCATTTAAACAATATATAGGTCTGTGCAATTTAGGGCTGGGGAATGTTCAAAGACCGTTGGGAAGCAGAGAGGTTTGGCAGGTGTTAGATGAAGGAGTCACTTATTAAGTGCATTTTGCACTGTTTTCTCCAACTCTCTCATGCTTTCTTGTGCTTGGCAGCTCCTGCACTACTTCATCAAAGCCAACTCTCTGGTGAGATAATCTGGTAAACCTTCTGGTTTGAGACTCATTCATAACCCATCAGTCGTCTTCTTTCACCCTTTCTATACAACAGCCCATGAAACATATCCCGAGTAGTGTAAATCCCTTTTCCTTACTATAAAAAAAAAAAACCAAAAACGATGATTTTGAGCTTTATACTCTTAGCTATTGTAGAATATCTTACACAATTTTCCCTTTTATTCTACATTTTCTGCACCAGTTTAGCATCTCCCTGGTTGTGGGAGCATATTCAGCTGGCCTGTGCTTCAGCACCACTTTTCCATGGTTTCTATATCGAGACCAAAGGAAGAAGTAGGCAGAGCTGCAGCTGCCAGCAGCAGCCCCGAGGGAGCAGAGCACTTTAAATCCTGAGCAAAGACAGTGAGACAGATGGAATGAGCACGTAGCCCCTAACAGACATGTGCAATGTGCTAGTGAGTTCCAATTTAGGGACATCTCAGTAAACAGTTTGGGGAATTTCAAAAGGCTGAGCAGGAGCCAGAGTCTTCTGATGTTGCAAACGTACAGGAGGAATTTTAAAAAAGTTTCAAGCCAGGACTGAATGTGTCTCCAGCAGACGCATTGAACAAATGTGAGATAGAATATCATGGTCTAGGCAATTCCTTTACTCTGAACCTCGCTGGTCTTTGAGGGCGCTTTGTAGAAGAGACAGAAATGCTCAAAATGGAAGATGCATTTTAGGAAAATTTTTTCCTGTCTCCTGCTTAAACAAGAGGGAGGAGGAAAACTGGGGTTTAGCAAGAGGCTAGTGCAGGCACCAAGCTTAGCTCCTTGCTGCAAGTCAACCAGGTCATTATTTCCACTACTGACCAGAAAATGGCAATTCAGAAAGGAGCACACAGCCTTTCATCTCAGTGGGCTGCCATCAGCCATCTCTCTATTTCTGGTCACTAGCAGCCTGAGTCAGACTGGGCAGTACTGAAAGCTGAACATCAGCCCAACCTTACTCCACAGATAATGCATGAGGTCATTCATGAGCCTTGCTAGCAGAGCGCCACCTCTTACCACTTAGATTGTTCATTTTCACTTCCCATATAGTAAATAGGTCTCCAAATCAGAGAATCATTGGAGTTGGAAAGGACCTCTAGAGATCATCGAGTCCAACTCCCCCACCAAAGCAGGTTTGCCTGGAGCACATTACACAGGATTACATCTGGAATCTCTCCAGAGAAGGAGACCACAACCTCTCTGGGCAGCCTGGTCCAGTGCCTCATCACCCTCACAGGAAAGAAGTTTTCCCTCATACTTATGTTAGAACCTCGTGTGTTCCAGCTTGTGCTTGTTGCCCCCTGTCCTGTCACCGGGCACCACTGAGAAGAGTCTGGCTTCATCCTCATTGTACCCACCCTTTAGATATTTATAGACATTGATGAGGTCTTCTCTCTGTCTTCTCCAGTCTAAATAGTCCCAGCTTTCAACCATTCCTCATGAGATGCTCCAATCCCAGAATCATCTTTGCTGCCCTCTGCTGGACTCTTTCCAGTAGTTCCCCATCTCTCCTAAACTGGGACGCCCAGAACTGGACACAGTATTCCAGATGTAGCCTCACCAAGGCCTTTTGCCTTCTACCTTTACCCTCTAATTTCCTCTATTTCAGAGCTTCCATCCCATCTTAAATGGGTTATCCAGGTGCAAGATAGGATGCCTTTTTTTTAGATGTCTCCAAGAATGTTTTGCAGGATTCTTATTTTTCTTCTACTAGCATAGCCATCCCCAGGTTTCTTTCAGATTTTAGCATAACTAAGGCCTCAGAGGATGCCATCTTCATGTGACAAAGATCAGAGGGAAAGACAGATAGGAAGATAGACAGGAAGACAGAAAGGAAGGACAAATTTCCTCTTTGGGATACATTTGCAGAAGAGGCAGACATTTTATTTCATTATTGGGAAGGCACGTCTAGCACTACCATACTGCCAAAACAAAAAATGGTCCCTACTGTGCATTCAAAGAACTAGCTGCTGGACCAATGAAAATTGCTGGAGAAAAAGTGGGCCATGGACAGAGAACATGAAATTTAGACCTCTGGATATTAGCAGATGGCCAGAATTCAACCTTTCTTTTCTCGCATGAAGAGAAAATGGAGGAAGATCTCCCTGAAAGATGTGCAGAAGGGACAGGGAACAAAAGGAGAAAAAAGGTATCATTGCCACGTAGAGAAGGCAGGAGACAAAGAAGCCATCACTAGCTCTGCCTTACCTGGTGTCCTGCTGCTAATCATTGCAATTCTATAGCTCTGAGAAAAGGCTGTAGCAGTTTTCATTACATATTGAACATCAATAATTGACTAATTAATTACTTAACAGATTGGGTAACTCAATGCAAATGATTATGGACCTCAGCATGACAACATAGTGATAGCCTTTAACTATGTCTTTATTTGCTCTTTTTGTTCTCTGCTCCTCAGTAGCTCGATCCAGTGTGTACAGAGCCCATGGGCTTCTCCACACACACACCCTGTTTTATGACTCATTACTTTTTGCATCCTCCTCTCTATTGCTTCTACTATAACTTCACCCACTGAGGACTATAAGACTTCAAATACTGGCACACAGAGACATCACTGCTTTTACTTCTCATCCATCTAGGATTTCTGGATTCCTTTCCTATTGTCTAGGGAATAAAAGCTTTGCAGCCAAAGTGGATTTTTATAAGTTCATTAAAGTATTTCCCTTTAGAGAGCAGTCCAGAGAATGCAAGACATTAGCAAATCATGAATCACACCCTATTTTCACTTCTTCAATTCTGGATGCTGCATTTCTGCAGGCATCAAAGGTATTAGCAGGAACACACTCAAAGTGTGACCATCTGCTTTTGGAAATGAATTAATGAAGCATCCATGCTTTGAGCTAGAAAGGCTTATTTCAGTCTCATTTGTAGAACTGTCTTATTCTACTGTTCATACTGCTTGTGAAATAGTCTTTGAGACAAAGCCTGTCTGATACTGACCATGCCAATTCCTTTAAAGGAAGGATCCAGTTGTGGGGACACCCTATTGCCGTTGACTGGGCAGAACCAGAAGTGGAGGTGGATGAAGACACCATGTCATCAGTAAAAATTCTCTATGTGAGGAACCTCATGCTCTCAACCACTGAAGAGACCATAGAAAAGGAGTTCAACAACATCAAACCAGGTAGGAACCAACTGACATAATAGCTCCTAAATAGCAGTCCTAAAGTAGCTCCTAAATAGCAGTCCTAAAGTACTGCTACTGGAAACTTAATTATTTCTCCATTCATAAAATGCCAAAGGAAGAAATAAAAATAGCTGGTTTTCCACCATAAAATGTTCATGTGTAACACCACAAAAATTATCATTAGGCTGAAGGCTCACACCCAGCATGCACATCATGTTATCCCATTACGAACTACTTAATTTCCAGCTAACAACACTAACCTTTTTAGAGTGATTGGCAACCAGAAGAGATCCAGAAGGCTGCATGGGGATGCCTGTGTCATAAAAAATATTTTGAGTCTTTCTTAAAAAGAAAGAAACAGCTGGGTGATTTCAACATTCTTCTCCCATGGCTAAGGGCGGTGAGGGAAATACAGTGACTTCAAACAAATGCTTTTTATCTAAGCTATCTAAATTGTGAATTCTATATTTTTCCATATTAAAAATCCCACATTGTTCTGTAAATTTATGAATAATCAGAGCTTATATTTTAACACAGGATATAATGGTATTCTTTTGTGGTATGTATTACATGAACTTAGGATGAGATTTTTCAAAAAACAAGTAGATTTGTTTGGAATAAAAATCCTGCTGACTTTCAAAGGAGATTTTGCTTCCAAGTTGTTCCAGCTTTAGGAAATTCCACCCAAAAACAACAAAGTAAAAATAACCCATTTCTGCACCTCTCCAGGCCACACAGTCCGTTAGGCATTAGTAACTTATGCTTGGCAATGTGAAATCACCTTTCATCTCATTCCTATTAACTTCCTTCCATTAATTTTTTACAATACACTACAGAGCTTCATTTTTCCTTCACTAAATTTTCTGCTCTATACATTTTGATTCAGGTTTTTGGTTTTTTTTTTTTAAGTAGACTGCAATGCGAAGGTCTTTATGAGGTTTCTTTATGAGCCTTTTCTGTCCTTTTCGTGTTTCTGGCTAATACTTTTAGCCTCCATCAAGCTGTTAGAGATGCCATTTTACCCCCGAGTTAAAAATGTACCATTCCACTTTCTTAACTGTTTTCTCCTTTGTTTACCTAGTTTTGCTCTTAACATTGAACTTCTCACACTCTCCAGAAACACATTTATGCCCAGTTAACACTTTGGGAAGAGTCATCTGCTTTGCTCCAAAGAAAGTTTTCTAGTACAACAACAGACAATCTGTATCATCTTTAATTTTCCTTTCATCACTTTACCATTAGACTTCTCATGCTGGAAAGGTTTTGTTTGTTCGTTTCTAAATTGATATATTTATTTGTTTATTTAGTTTTATTTGTTTATACATATAATAATATATTGTGTATAGTATATTATATATATTTATTAAAATCAGAAATGCCTTTTTCAAAGCTGTGCCACGCTTTTAAAAAAACCTGTTCATCAAAGAAACAAAACCTGAGCTTTAGGGAGCGCAAATGCAGTTTAAATTATAGTGAGATCACAATCAAAACAGTCAGCAAGGGTCTGAAATGATCCACTTCACACCCTTACTTATCTGCCTTATTTGTTGTGTCACATTGCAGCTCTGCTTGCCTGAGGGTACATTTGATCCAGGACATTAAGATCTTACAATAGCAAGTCATCCAATAAAAAATAATCCTAAACAAAGGAGTTACCATCCAGAAGTCCCCATGACAGGACAACAGCCACATCACTACAGGCTCCACAGATGCTATCAGGAATGCTGCTTATGCATCTCAAGTTCTAATATAGTACAAGTATTACCTCTTAAATCTGTGCCAAATTCAGTGCCTGATGACTTCTATAGAGATGTGCATCACCTGTCCCACTGAAAAGCTCTGCCCTTGCTCCCTAGAGATTTTGGCCCAAATCCTCATCTCTGGCAAAGTTTCCAGCAAGAAGGTCGTGCTCTCCAAATTTACCTACAGGGACAATATTCCCCTTGTAATGTCAAATGGATGGTCTCTCCATGGAGATGCCCTGAGAGTAGGTATTGCATTGCTTTGCTCCATCAAAGGCAGAAGCAAGGAAGAGCAAGAATTTTGGCTCAGGCAAGGACCAGAGAGCTTTCAAGAAGGCAGAAGAGGGATTTTGAAAACAGAGAGAGTTCATTAAAGCCTTGACTTGTAAACAAGGCATCAGCATATTACTCCCGTAACTTCAGGCTTAGAAAATCACCCTCTGATCCCAGAAGGACACAAAGTGTTACGTACCATTGCGGTGTCATTTTGAAGACATGCAGACTGCTCAGGTTATAGGCTGGGACAGGCTTCATTTAGCCCATTGAAGCACCTAATGACTCTCCCTGAACTCCAAAGAAATATATTTTTTCCTGCAATTATTTAAGTAAGTGCTTCTTGCAGCAATACAATGTTTCCCTGTGCACCTGTTTGGCTTTAAAGGGCAAAGAGCCAACAGAAGAGTCATTCAGCATCCCTTAGCCATATTTCCAAAGGTTATATCTGGCAGTGTTACAGTTTCGGTGGTTGAGCTGATTGGCAATGTGCTTCCCAACCTGCAGGAGTGGGGAAGATGAACAATTAAAGAAGAAAAAGCAGGTGTCTAAAGCTTGGGGCCATAGGGAATAGGGCTGGTGTGGTTATTTTGGAGATAAATTTATTAGTGCTGAGTACCTCAGTGCCAAGAAGTCCCCAGCAGCAGAGCAGCTGACAAAGGAAAGGGAAAGCTGTAGTGGATGGACATAGAAGAGAAGAACAAGAAGCCATCCAACTAATACCCATTTCCAACTAATTTTCCAACTTTTTCTTCAGGTGCGGTAGAGAGAGTAAAGAAAATTAGAGACTACGCCTTTGTGCACTTTAATAAAAGAGAATATGCGGTGGAAGCTATGAAAGCCTTGAATGGGAAGGTAAAGTTGCTGTAAATACTAATTTTGAGGGCTTATGTGCAATGTATAATACACAGCTGAAGCAAAGCTGCCTGGTTCGTTAGCTACGAAACCATCCTGAAGTTGTTTGCTCTATTCTCCCTTTGCCGTCTGCTTTTATGGTCCTGAATTCATTTTTTCAGAAGCAAAGTTTTCAGCAGACTGAAGCTGAAATGAGGACTAGTAAATGAGGGGTTATGGGTTCCCTTGGCTCATGCTCACATCCTTGTTCCACATCTGCCAACAAAAGCACTTGCAGGGCAGCGTGTGAATGGCAAACTGGGACAAACAGGGTCAACTCAAAACATATGCTCCAAATTCAGCTGTGGATTTGCAAGGAGGTTGCTGTATTTAGTACTTCTTGCAGTGCAAGAAGTAATTCACAGCACTGTAATGCAAAAGCTGTTCCCAAAGAGGTGTTAACCCTGCTCCTATTTTTAGTACTACCGCTGATTGCCATAGGAGCACGTAGAATCTCACTGATTTACATGCTGCTTTGCAGGGAAGCTAAGCCTTTTGAAGGCTTCACAACTGTGCTCAGTCAGTTAAAGAGTCTCTCCTCGCTGGGCTCAGGGCTGCAGGCTCTCAATGCATTAAGCCTTCACCCAGCCTGTGCCTTCTCCCACCCATGGGAAGGCTGGTGTTTTTGGTGTGGTCTTCTCCATCTTCCCATCCCATCAGCAAACCTCATGGGGAAACTGCCTCCCTAGTCCAGTGCACTTTGGAGACTTACGCTTGTGCTTCATCTGTGCTCTCTCCCCACCACCCTGGTGTGAAGGTGCTGGATGGGTCTCCGATTGAGGTGACGTTAGCCAAACCTGTCGACAAAGACAGCTATGTCAGATACACCCGGGGCACAGGAGGCAGAGGTACCATGCTGCAAGGAGAATACACCTACACCTTCGGACACATGTACGACCCCGCTACTGCCTACCTGGGTGCCCCAGTTTTCTACGCACCCCAAACCTACGCGGCTATCCCCAACATCCACTTCCCTGCCACCAAGGGGCTCAACAACAGGAGTATCATCCGGCCTCCATCCATCCGAGGTAACGCTTGTCACACCAATGCTAAGCTCTAGAAAAATTTCTCTGGGGCTGGGTGGCTGCTCCCTAGACTCATGTTGAGAGTGTTGGCTTTGCCCTGGATGCTGGACCACTTTCCGAGAGGGATGGGAGATATAGTTTTTAGGGTCTGTCCTTCCCAAATGTGTAGCAATCTACCATCAGATGGAGCAGAGCATGAAAAAAAAAATAACCATTTTACTAGAGCAAGCCTGAAAGAGCTTCCAGATTGCCCTTGGTCCAGTGTAAATACACCATGAATGCTCCTGGCTTTGCCCCAGCAGGGAAGCCCAAATAAAAAAATTCTTCTTTCCCCTCTCCAGAGCCACCAGCACAACTTTCTGCTTTGAAGGTGACAGGGCAAGTTTTATCAGTCTTGGTGATTTCCAACCCAAAGGCACAGAGTTTCCCAAGGAGGTCACATTGCCCTGATGCAGGGTAGGGAACCAGCACTGAAATCAAGAAAGCCATTAATTGTGTGCTCTGGGAGATGGATTCCTTTTTTGGGGGATTATTAACCTAATAATAAGCAGTCCATGAAAAAAGAGAGTATTTCTGAAAGCTTCTGGGGCTTTGCCTTTGATCTTGAGTGGGAGACCTGGGACCAAATCGAATCCTCAAACTCAGGTACCCTCAAATTAAAAATCATTGGAGGCATCATTTAGTAAGTTCAGAAGTAGGATTAGGGGCTAACAAAACAAAACAAACAAACAAAAAAAGAATCTGCCCATTTGATCTTCCTTCCAAAGATGATACCTGTGATTTGTGTCCCCAAGCCCATGACCAGGTCCCACAGCATGCTGGGACCCTGCATGGTAGCCTAGTAGGGCTGGCAAGGACCATTTCAAACAATTTTTCCCTCTTCACAAGGAAGGGGACACGGAAGCTGGAATTTTCCTTGTTGCTCCACATGTTTTTGCCTGCGTGGGTGAAACCACCTTCTATGAAGGTTGCACTGGGAAAGGAGCAGATGCGATAACCCACCCGTCCTCTCTCGCTTTACTGTCTTCCCAGACTCCCAAATAGGGATACCAGAGGAAAAATGGAAGCATAATGGGGGGGGGGAACGAAACAAACCAGATTTTGTTTCATGAAAGCAAGGAATTGTACAAACTCTGAATTCTTCAAGGAACTGAAATTACACTGGTAACGAATGATATCAACTGTTCCCTCTCTACCTTTCAACTACAAATCTTGGTAGAAAGGTGTCACGAAATCAAAACTGACCAGATGATATACAAAATAGGTCAGAAAGAAGCAAGACCCCCCCCCCCCCCCAAAAAAAAAAACCCCCCAACAACTGGAAACCTTGTGCCATTGGGGGGGGGGTCCCCCAAATTTGGGGGGGGGGGGGGGGGGGGCACCCGTGTGTCATTTTCCGGGGGGGGCGTGGGGGGGGG